>JASJUZ010000262.1:0-231184 GCA_037159825.1 Tupiocoris notatus | reverse complement strand
GTGTCCTTTACCTTTTCATTTCGAGCATCTCGTATCTAGATGAATCGATAGGAACAAGAAGTCGGCTAAAAATGCTCATCACGTGACATTGAAAGTGAAATAGGCAACGAAGCATTAAACGGTTCCAACTCTTTACAATTAAAATTATTTTAATTACTATTCTGCTTTTCCCTATTTAACCGAATAAATTTTCCATCGACATAGATGATTGTCAAGCTGCATTTAAAAGAAGTACGTCATTGCATAAAGGTAAGAGACGAGATTATGGTCACAGATTCCAGTAATTTTAAATGAGTTTTTATAGATTTCTGCGTTTAGGCCATTATTAGTAATAATCATACAACTGATGATGGCCTAAACGCCAAAATCGATATAACAATATAATTCGTTTAAAATTCGCGGAATTCGTGACTATCTCTTATCTCCTGTTCTTGTGAAATGGGATACTACAATACACGACGATTTAGTAAAAATATGTAATTGTCAGTTATTGTTCTTTTTAATTAATTAATTTTCATTTATTTTAGTAATCTGTATTTTTAAACTGGCGATTGTCTTCCTGTCAAACTGAAAAAAGACCAACAGTCAAAACTGCGAAGAGAAGGCTGTCTCACTAGTCAAAAACTGTTTACAAATCGTCAAAAAGCGTCGTTATTTTTCGAACTGTCAAAATTCTACCGTTGTCCAACGACAAAATTCAGCACTCCTGTGTAGCTTTTCCAACTGTCGTAAAAACGGCCGAAATCTCGCCGCATTTCGATAAATTACGCGATCGTTTACAATTTCGAAAAACAATTCAAATTTATGGCGAACCGTTTTTCAACCGAAACCGACAAAATTTTCATTTCAGATGACAATTGTCTACACGTCGACCGAATGCGGTTCGGACCAATAAAATCCCAGTTCTAATCGAATCAGCTGCTTAGACGAAGCTAAGAATCCCTACAAGTAGGGTGACCTGGAGTCGACGTGGTTTTCTCAACCATTCTCCTTCTAATGCAATTTTCATCCACCATCTCAAGACGATATATCCAGAAGATATTTTTTCAATAAACATTCGAACTACTTCAATTACCCCAGAAGCAATCAATACCCCGTACGCTTCACATCCCAAGCTATCATTCCCGCCCCCCAAACCCGTTTATGGAGTACCGCAAAATATATTGACATTTTAATGTCTTTGCTATGGCACACAACCTAAAAATCGTTACGTGACGAAATAGCGTAACGAAATTTTGTTACATGAGCGTTACTAAACAGTCGATCTCCCGGTGAGTCTTCCCATGGGAATATAACTAGGTATCTATATGACTCAATAATGAGTTGTATTACTACAAATCTACTGTTACATTAGAACCAATTCTTTCATGATGAACACAACAGCTAAGATTGCAACTTTATCATTAGGTACCTACCTATGATTTGGTAGCTGAGAAGGCAGGAGGGGAAAGACATTAAAATGTCCCTATGCGTTGCAGACTCGTATGCAAGCGTTTTTTATATTAAATATTTTTTATTTTTATTTTTACTCTTAGGAGTTTAAAAAGTTCAAGGGATTGATTTTAGTTAGTTATATTTTATTCAAGGATTTTATATTAGTTTATTTGAGTGTGTCATATAGAGTTTATTGCGATAACAATACTATTATCATCTATAGGTTACCATTTTTTTATTGAGAACCCTGCCTGAAGAGATGAGGAATCCTGCTCATTTTTCAAGAGCTGTCTATAAAAAGAAATTTTTAGTTGGTTCATTGTAATTTAATAAGCAGCATATATGTATATTAGAAGGTTCCAATCTGATATAATGGAGGCCCAGAATGGCGAAAGCGCAAGAAGTATAGAAATTCAAAATGAGATAACGTCGCTGATTACATCTCAACCTCATCCCCACGTCGAATCAAATAGATACGCGACAAATCATAACGAAAATAATGATATACCACTGTACAATAGTTTGCAGCGTTTTCCCACTATTTCGACCCTCTCGTACCAGATAACACAGCAAAGTGCTTCACGACACTAAAACAAACGCGTTTAGGCCAAACGCATCGACATCTTTGACAACCGAGTGTGACACTTCGGTTTGAAATGAGCTAACAGCTGGAAATTAACGTGACATTTGCTCGATCCGTATTCGAAACGAGGGTCAGGTCCGACGCTTGGGTGAAAATTTTGACGTGGATCGTCAAAAGGGCGAATATCGCGTTAGGGGCGCGAATGAAAATAGTCGGAAACTTGCATACGAAATGAGCCGATGGCGCGGAATATTCCGATTCCCCAGATGCGTTCGAACTTGCGTTCCGAATTGTCTCACTACTCTTCTAGAGTTGATAGGTCGTTCGATCGATTCGCTCGTTTCAAAACTAGCTCAGGCGGTATTTTCGTAGCATTGACCCTATTGCAACGGTTCGGTTTCGAAGGCGCGGGCGTTTAGGAAAAAGTTTCTTTACTCCGAGCCGAAGATTGGACGTGCGCAGGCGAGCCGAGCTCATGTCCTGAACGGAGTGATAATGCGTCGATGCCTCACCCCTTGAACTTCGACGTGGCCGTTTCTCGTGGCCTAAGGCTGCGCCTTACGTAACGCTCAGACGCACTGTTCCTCTTATCTGCGCCTCTCAAAGCTCCATCAGAAGTAGAAACATAGAAGAGCGATTTCTTTTGGAAAAACGCTGCAAATTATGTGCAGCGGTTTATTATTCCTTCGCTTCAATAATGATTCAAGAAGATAATCCGTTTGCGATAGTACCTAATTATTCCGAATTTGTGAACGTTCCCACCGAAAAACAGATTGGTAACTATAGGGGAAAATTCCGTAGCTACTTTTGTCATTTTAATTATTTTTATTTTTCTTAATTTCCAAATTAAAATCTGATTTTTTTCGCCTTACGGTGTAGATGAAGAGAGTGTTCGACGAGCATTCCAACGAATATAGAATGATTTTTACAGCTCCAAGAACTCTCGAGTTATGCCCTCGTGCAAATTTTCTGAAAAGCGCCCAAATTCAACACAAAAGATGCACGATAACTCGAGAACCAATAAAGCTATGGACCCCGCGATGGTCTCGTTCGATTCAGCGTCCGAAAATCTATAGAAATTGATACCAAATATATCTTTTTCTGAAATACGTTGGAAAATACGAATTTTCTCCCCCTCGAAACCCCTCAAAAATACCCTTAAAATTGAGGTAGCTATTTGGCTAAAGAATTGAGCCATTGTCAGACCAAGGTTGATTTTTTGGTGAAAAAGTTCAAGAATTTGGCTTCTATAGTTTCGTCAGAAAAGTGTTGGCGGCTGAATATCGTTTCATTTTGGTTTATTATTCAATAATATACCATTGTAATCGCCCAAAAAAAGTTTTCTAACCCCCTTCAAAATTTGATGTTTCAAGGCATGTAGAATCCGAATATCCAATAAAAAAATTCCGTCCGTCCGCCGTCATCGTCGACATTTTTCTTGAAATTTTCACCAAAATTAATCTTGGCCTGACGATGGCTCAATTCGTTAGCCACATCGCTAACTCGATTTTAACAGTATTTTAGGGAGGTTTTGAGGGGGAGAAAATTCGTATTTTCCAACGTTTTTCAGAAAAAAGGTTTAAAAAAATTTAGCTTTTAATTTGGAAATTATCAAAAATAAAAATGAATAAACTTACAATAGTCGCTTCGGAGTATTCCCGTATTTACCAATCTGTTTGGGAAAGTTCACAATGTTCGGAATAATTACTATCAATAATGTATAATCTTCTTAAATCATTAATGAAGCGAAGGAATAATAAACCACAGTACAATAATTCGCAGCTTATTTTCTTTTTCCATTCAACGTTTAAATTGTTTTCCCATTATCCTGCACAGTTCAAACATATGATTAACGAATAGAGAAGAAATTATCCTGTACCTTTTAGAGTCTATAACTGTTCATTTATGTCCGTATTCATTGCTCAAGATGGCTTATCCCTAATAAGGGAGGAAAGGGGCGAAAGTCTCGCACTCATGAACTCTTTTGAACTTTTCAGTCGAACTGACAAACATTAAAGAACGGGCTTTCCCTTTCATAAATTTCTTTCTACAACTACGATTATTTATATCGTCTAACACTGTTGTAAACGCTACATTGTGGAAAAAAACTATTAAAAATTATTAAAACTTATATATCCTCTAAAACTGTTAAATGCCTGCTGTTGCGTGCTGTAAACAATGTTTGCAAACTGCGAAACGACGAACACGCTGCAAACAACTGCCATAATAAAAAAAGTCAAAATGTTAAACGGTGTAAAAAAAGAGAAAAAAAGGTCAAACTGTTTACAAATGGAACAATATCTTTTGCACTAGCTCTTTCTCTCTAAAATAAATGAATAAATAAAATAATAAACGTCGCTATTCTTGCCAAAAAATCCACAAAGTATCGAAATTTTCAAATAATCAATCGTTGGTTTGCCATCAACTTTCATAACTGCCAAACTGTCCAACGGCAAATTTCGCGCTGCTGCTAATACTTTTCCAACCATTTTAACCCGCCGCATTTCAAAAACAAACGTAATTCTATGCTCCGAAACCGCTTGTTTTTCCCGCTTCAAAAAACAAAAACAACTTTTTTTTAGGAAGGATAACTTTCTGGTAAATAACTGTTGCCAACCGTTAAAAGCTGTCAAAATAAAAATGTCACTTTGACAAAAACGGTTGATTATTTCAAACGGTCGACTGCAAATTTCGTCCTCCTCAGAATGTTTCTATAAAAATAAAATAAATAAAAATAAATAAAATAAATTTAAAAAAACGACCTAAGTTATAAAAACGACCTAAGTGTCAAATATTTTAGCAGAAACGTCAATATTGAGCTGCTTCTTAAAAACTACTTACTTTATGCTTTATATTCAATATTTGCCGCCTTCAAAAACGTCAAAAAAATTTCATTTCAAAAGCGGAAAACTGCAGAAAAAATATTAGGTATTAAATATAATTCGTGATTATTTTTTATTAGTAGTATTTAGCATAATTGTTAAGTGTAGGTATTAAAAGCCATCAAATTACAATAATTGTCAACTTTTGCCCCGCCGTCAAGCTATAAAATGAAAAAAATTTATATTGAAAAAATTAAAGACGAAAAATTGGAAAACTGTGAAAATGTCAAAAACTGTCGAAACCGTCAACAGCTTGTCAAATAGAAAACTCGTGTTAACAAACTGCCGGAAACTGACAAGCTGAAATCCCCTCTGAAAAAATATAACTACCGTTAAAAACTGTCAAACTTTTTTATATCGAGCTGATGTCGCGGAAAAAATTTCTAACATAGTTCATGGTTTCTTGACGAAGCCTATGCTTTACTCATAAAGTACCTAGATTGTATGCGAATATAATTTATACTAAACGACGGAGAGAAACGTTCGAAATGCAATCTGAGATAATACGAAAAAAATCTTCGAAGGATCTAGGCAATAAAGGCCGAGTATGATCCGAACGAAAACCGGTTGTGGTAGATCCTCCGAGCGGTTTTATTAATAGGTTTGTGACATCACCATTTTTACGAACGCGAGAGGGAATGCGTTGGCCGAGTAAGATTCTTCGCTTTCCGCCCGTAGGCCTCCATCCGAGCCAAATTACGCGCACCGTTCCGTCTCACTCGTTCCTTTCGCTTTGCAAGTTTTTTTCCCCACTCGGAAATTTTTTCCCGTCTTTTATCTCCGAGTGCGATCAGCTACTCGGGATATTATTAAGTTTTTGCTCAACATCGCCGTTCAATTAAGTTATTTTCCTGTTTCTCCGCGATAAAGTCGGCGGCCAAGTGATCGAATAAATTATTTGATTTTACAGAAATGCGGAAGAGAAAATGTTAAACTGATTTGTATTTCCAATACTACATTGTTTTTTATTCTTTTTCGTTCCAAAATGGCAAAATATGTCATTCGATCGGGGTAAAAACCGATACGAAGCAGCGGTAATATTCTGAATAATTTATTATGGATTGAAAGTATTTCTGACGGATGGCGATAGTTTTCGACACTCAACTGTTATAGAAACTAATTTACCAACTAAGTTTGACAAAAGCCAGAATTTTACAGTTTTTTTTTTAAATTTATTCATTTTTTATTTTTTTATTATTTTTTAAAAATATATTATGCTGTATTATATTATACATATTTTTTTTTTATATTTTGCGCTAACTAAGCTTTTCAATATGACAGATTTTGGAGGTTTGTAAAAATTGTTTCGACAGTTTTCGTGTTTACAGTCGGTTTTCTTTTGACAGCAGTTAACCTTCAACAGCAGCTCGACAGTTACGTTGAATTTTTATAAAAATTTTAATGACAAAAAGTTTTTTCACATTTTTTTATTACAGTGTTTTACAGCTTGTCAGTTTTTTATTAATTCTCACCAACACATTTAGAGTTTCAATAAGAAAATGTTTGCTGATTTTAATAGTTTGTTTGGTTTCGTTAAATCTTGCTTTTTACAGAGTGAGACAATATTTGTCTTTGACACATTTTTGACAGTTTGGAAGTTTATTAGTTTGAAAACTGCTCCATTAACAGCAGCGCTACCGTTTGACAGAGCCGACAAATTGACATTAGAACGTTTTTTGAGAGTTTTCTACCGTTTTTCAGGGTTTCCTATCTGAGAGTTAAATTTTTACACGCAAAACTGACTGTGTTTTTTTTTTTTTTTTGACAATTTTGACAATTTTCCAACAATTTGCGAACAATTATGTTTTATAATTTGACAGAAGTGCGACAGTGTCGTTCGACGCTTGAAATAAGTTGCCTGTTTATGACTTTTTTGTGGTACCAACTAAGAATAAATAAATAACTGCGATTTTTCAGTAGCAATGGCGCGTTTTTTTAATGAGCATGTTTCATTTCTGCAATTGAAATAAAATGAGGAAAATGCGAAAAGGAACCTCTCGATAATATTAGACAGCTTCAGTCGCAAGATTATCGGATTAGATCATGATAGAATGTCCGATCGAGTGGAATCGAGGGATATTGGGAGGTCGATGTGAAGACATCTTCTTATCATTTCTGTTTTTATCGTTGAATCGCATGAAGACGATAGCACTGTTGAGAAATACGACTCGATAGTGTAACTCCGGGTCTAATGAAACAATCAGAAGTTTTTATCCGCTCTTGGATCCGTATGAAACACCAGGGGAAGATTAAATATGTATTTTACATCAGTGAAAGAGAGACACGGGGTAGCCATAGTGGGAAGATTGTAACATTGTGTCAACACTGATTGTGTCTTATCACATGGGGCAAACAGTCGGTCACCAATGGGACGAGGCGACTATTGAGTAACAGTTTTACGGCGCAGGATTCTCGCTACTTGTATTATGTATGAAGAGTCTCGAGAAAAACAACGTGAAGCATACGCTGGTGAAGTGACGTTTTTTACGATTCGATTACGAAAAACTGAGCGTCTATTGTACAAGGATAAATATTTGGAAAGGGCTCTGAAAGCAAGCGCACGAACGTAAGAGAGGTTAGTGTTCTAAATCAAAAGTCCGATTGTTTATGTAATCATATAACAGCTTTAAACGTTAAAATATTAAAACGAGTTGGGCGTCGAAACTTGGCACGTTTTACTGTCTCAGGATAAAGCGACAATGGTCGAAATACCTCCGTTGAAAACAATTGTATTCGACGGATTCGCAAAAAAAAATAGTCTTCCATCGAATGAGCAAAATTATCCGTTATTGAATTCAGAATCGCACACAGAATTTCAGATATACAACTGGTCAACGTTTTTTTCATCTGAAAGGTCGATCTGAAAAATCATCTATCATCTGAAGAATCATCTCATCATCAGCAAACTCATCATGTATTTTCGTCTGGCAATCATCTCATCTGAAAATCAAGCCATCATTCGGAAAGTCATCTGGAAAACCAACTCATCTGCGACATGTTCATAAAAATTTTCCCTCCGCATTCCCTTGGCGAATCCCCTTCCGTTTTATTTCTTTTTTAACTATTTTATTTACTTTACTATTTTCCTTATTAAAACAAAAATGTGTTTTCAACTTCGTGTTTAATCCCCGTTTTTTCTCTTTATGGTTTCCTCTCGCGTTCCACGCGCCGTAATTGTCCACAATTTTTTCAATTTATTAATTCAATACTTTTTGGATTTCTACAGGCCCGAAAAATCAATTTATTTGAGCGCTAAAGATTTTGAAATTTGTTTTGTCACCAGCAGAATTTTTTCATCGGCTCACACACCATACTTCCGGGTTATTTGTATATTTCGTACGTTTCTATATATTTTTTGGACCACTCGGCATAAGGAATTGACCAATTTTCACGAAATTTGCCCAGAAAAATTTTAATATTCGAGCGAAGAGCCTCTGGATTTTAATTTCGGTTGAATTCAAACTAGCCGAGAAATGAAATAGGTTCGAATTATAATCTACGGATCTCTTATAGGAACGGTGGCTCAAATTTAGTATCTCGAAGTGACTTTGATTACAGTTGTAATCACGAAAGTTCCACTGTTGCAAGCTTACTTATTAAACTTATTAGTACGCGCACGATCCGATCCTCGATCAACTCATCAACATCAACAAGATCGCTCAGTGTGCTCAATTCAACGGTGGCGACCTGAGTAAACTATGTTTCTGGACCAAAAGCGGAAAATGGCCTGTCAATCGGAGCAGTGCGCTGTCGTCCAATTCCATCTCCCCTCGTCGTATCAATGTGAAACTCGGCATTGTCGTCGTCGTCACCTGGGGTAGTCGGCAATCGTGATCTCCAATCGGATCTCCCCCAACATCGTAGCTCGGACCTGTTAACAAGTCGAGATCGAGCTCGAGAATGAGATCCAGATGATGCGACACCCTCCAGCGGTCGACGGAGGAGATACTTTGGGGGAGATCACAACGCTGCAAGGTGCAATCTAACATCTCTTCTTCCGCAGAGGGGCTTAATTGGACTTCGAACTCATTACGCCACCCTTGGCCGTTCCGCGGGTCTGTTTTCCATTCCCTCGAGTCGCCCGGGTCCATACAACCACTGCTGACTTCACCCAAACCGTTCATCCGTCCTTGATTAATTAATTCTATCGATTGCTTTGAACAGTTTTGAATTCCATGAAAACGACAGCCGTCAAATTTATCTCTCTGACATCGTTTTCATGGCCGCGACTTAATTAAACGCGCATTAATTAAAAATGCCCGGAAAAAATAAGGCGCGAGAATGAACATGTTTTTTCCATCTTTTCCTTCTCGTCGCATTTCTTGATGTCCGGGGGTTGTGAGGTGGAGAAAAACCAGGCGACTCATTCTCAAATTCTTTATTAGCCGGCCGAGCACTTTCGCCCATTCGGGCATCCTCAAGCCGATGTGGAGCCATAGGGTCCACAGCCCATGTTTTTTTCATGCTACGATCGACTTTCAACTATTCGAAAGTTTCAGTGGCTGATCAACTTATGGAATTTCAACGGCAACGCTGCAGCTAAACTTGGCATACAAGAGTAAACTTGGTGCATCTCGGGCGTTTAAAGTTCTCCTCCTCGGGGGACAAAAAGAATTCACAGAGCTGGGAAAGGAATCACTTGGAGCTGAGTCCAAAAGTTCACAGACCTCCAAGAAGAAAAACGCTGCAAATGATTGTGCAGTGGTTTATTATTCCTTCGCTCCAATAATGATTTAAGAAGATTATCCATTTGTTTTTTTCTGAACATTTGTGAACGTTCCCACCGAAAAACAGATGGTAACTATAGGGGAAAACTCCGTAGCAACTATTGTAATTTCGATCATTTTTAATCATCTGAAAAATCGTCTTATCGAGAAAATCATCTCATCATCTGGAAACTCATCTCACTAAGAAAATCATCTCATCGTCTGGAAAATCGCCTATTATCTGAAAAATCATCTCGTCATTTAGAAAATAATTATATCATCTGAAAGATCATTTCATTGTCTGGAAAATCAACTCATAACTTGGAAAATCATTTTACCATCTGAATAATCATCTATTATCTGAAAAATCATCTCTTCTAGAAAATCATCTTATAACGTGAAAAATCATCTCATCATCTGGAAAATCATCTATTATCTGGAAAATCATTTCGTCATTTGGAAAATAATTATATTATCTGAAAAATAATTTTGTTGTCTGGAAAATCAACTAAAACTTGGAAAATCATTTTACCAACTGAATAATCATCTATCATTTGAAAAAGCATCTAATTATCTCGAAAATCATCTCGTCACCTGGAAAATCGTTTTATCATCTGGAAAAACATCTCATTTATCACATGGATTTCCAATCAATTTGTCCTTTTACATTCCCCCCTTCGGCAAATCCCTTCCCGTCCCCCTTCCGTACTGCGTTCTAGGATTTTCGATACTAAAATACAAATCGTTTCCTTATTCTTTCCTTCGAACCAATAAAAATGCCAGA
Organism: Tupiocoris notatus; assembly: GCA_037159825.1. Classification (NCBI taxonomy): domain Eukaryota; kingdom Metazoa; phylum Arthropoda; class Insecta; order Hemiptera; family Miridae; genus Tupiocoris; species Tupiocoris notatus. The sequence goes on along the minus strand of JASJUZ010000262.1, from coordinate 220,795 downwards.
ACTCAATTTCTGAAAAATTTTCGCAGATTAGTGGGCACTAGGTAACTAATAAATGACTAGAAACGCTGACAAATGAAGATTCGAACATTCTGGAAACAATGAGTGACAATTGACAGCATTTTTCTCATTCTCGCACCGCAATAGAAATAATTAGACTGAAAATTCTATACCATTATACTTTTATTGTTATGCCAAGTAACTGAGTTCGCGATTATGGGAAAAATTCAGCCATCAACTTTCGAAACGGTGAGATTCGCCCGTTATCGCGACCTGCCGAACCAGATTGCTTGCGACAGGTTCTAAACCAGATCTGATTAGGATGGACGCGCTTGCTGAATCAGGGCATCGCTCAGTTAAGCCTTAGCTGAGCAAAGCAGAGCATCGACCCGGTGAGCGAGGGTGAAACTGCCACTACACCCTTACCGCGCCATTGCCTTGATTTCCGCTCTGATTGATAATTGATCTAAAACGCTTCCCCAATCGCTCGTGAATTAGCTTCCGCGCTCATTGAGAACGACGGGGAAGCCTCAGCGGTTTCGAGGGCCGATGAGCAGAGTGTGAAGTAGCACCCTCGCTTTTATATCATTCTTTCTCTCTCCCAGGCGTTCCCGCATTCGCTATCACGTCATCCTTTTCTCGCCTGCCTATACGCATTGGCCGTTTCCAAGATTTACGGCCTTTTGTTCAAATGAATTTACTGTTTTGGGGGAACGAGAACTCGCACGTCGAACACCTAACGGAAAAGGCTCGTGGCCAAATCACTGATTTATTCATCTACGCTTTTCAATCATTCGGAAAGAAATCTATGTGAGGAAGGACTGGTTTTAACCTGTGGTAGCAGAGAGTAGTTTTTTCTTTAAAATTGATACTTACGAGAAATTCACGCTAACAGCGTTTTACATTACTGGGGGTTGGTAGTTAGGTTTCATCGTCAGTTTTCACGAAGAAAAAATTTTTTGTTTTGTTGTCGGGTAGAAGCCAGAAATTTCACTCAGGTGTCTTATTTATCCATTCTTTGGATCCAATTCTTCGTTGGCCTTGAGAGCACAAGTCCAGAAGCCATAATCATCAAAGTGGAAGCCAACAAAGAAATGGTGAAAACAGGGAAATTATGTGGGAAACTTTCCCTACCACAGTTGGCAAGCCTAATTGATGCCGAGACAGAAAAATAGAGGCAGGCGATCGAAAACAACGATCTGGTTACCAAATTTTGAAGGGAGAGTTCCCATCATAATTCCCCGACAGGAAAATTTTGTGGGAAACTTTCCCTACAACAGTTGGCGAGCCTGATTGTTGCCGTAGCCTCAAGTACCCCGAACACTTATTTTTATTCTATAAAAGCCTCTTCAACTGCCGCCTCGCTCGGTGGACAGTGCGAGGTGCAGCATGTTACATGTGACCTTCCCAGCCGCATCAGCATTACCTATAACTCTTGATGCCAGTTCAAAACCTACAAAATTAAAACCAGCTGACTCAGCTCTTCATCTCAATCTTTTGCATCTACTCGTAATCGTCCACCATGCTACTAGGTAAACTGAGTAAAAACCGAAGATTTCCTCTCTGACACTTTCTCTATACTCCTCCAAAATTTACCTACTGTTATCGCTGTTTAACTATCCTTACAAGCTCTGAGGGCCTCGAATTCGTTGAAGTTTCTTGTGAATCGTCGCATCGAAAGGAGAACGTGTAATGTTGACAGTTAACAGCGATAGGCGATCTCAATTTAAATACCACCTTCGCTCGTAGGGGTGGGTTTATCTTGTCAACTGGTCCACTCGCCCTCGCTCGGCCAGGTCCACTCAAGGGACAATGTCCAGCTGTCGTCCCCGTTGGCGCGACTCGTGACAGCCGCTGAAGATCTTGGGACCAGTATCACCTCATTTCCTTCCAGTTGGAGAGGTTGGAACTAAATAGTCATCGCCTGTCGGCAGTGAACTCTTAGTCCCCTTGGAGTTTAGTTATTTTGCCTTTTCGTATCCCGTTTTCCTTCGATTCAACGCTCGGCGTCAATTTTAGCGATATGGAAAGTTGCATGCTACAAACATTGACAAGGGTTCGTCACATCAGTTGAATCATAAGATTCGGTTGGTTCAGCGAGTAATGGGCTCAAAAACCGCTCATGAGAGTAGAAAATACTTATGTAACCTGTTTTTGAGGGAGAATGTTGGTATTTTTTCTGCTGGACGTACATGTACTTAAAACGGGGATTTCTTATAGATTTTTTATTCCAAATTTGATCATCAATAATTATTGTACATCCCTAAAAACACTATTTTGAAGTAACACCGAAATCAAAACAATTGAAGGAGGAATCGTTGAGAGAAGAAAAGAGTGATAGAAAAGTAGCGGGAAACAGAGGAGAATTGCTGTCACAAGCATAGTCTCACCAAAAGAGAGTCTAACTTCAATCCAACCAGCCACACACCTGACTGCTTCGCTGCCCTATCCCCAGGTCTAGGGAACAAGTGACGTCAACAACGAGGTAGCTCTTCAGTTTGATTGTTCAAACTTGATAACTTTGATAGAAACTCTTATATTTACAGATCCACTTGCAGGCCTTTGAGCCATTTGGTTATCTGCGTGGAAAGTACGTTCGAAAAAACCCTTATTCCCCAACTCTGTTTGACTCAACCTCATCATCCAAATCTAAGCTGGACATTTGCGAGCACACAAGACTGCAGTTTGAATTGTTGATGGCAGCAGTGAGAGGAATCTGCCATTACAATTGCAGAATGAGGAAAGGCAATAGATATTTGTTTAAAGTCAGTTTCCTGGAAAACATGGGTACTTTCACCTTCAGAAATTCTTATATTGCAATTCATGCGAAGTAGAAATATCGTGCAACTCACCGGTCGTGAAGAGGACGATTGCCTTGAGACAGGAGTACTCGGCTGAATCGACATGTAATGCTTTCAGTTTTTCCACCTGCTCCTGGAAGATGCGTATGTGGTCCATAAAAGCGACCACCCGGTCGGCGGCCATGGGTGAGGCGTGGAGGCCAGCTGCAGCAAGCAGCGGTGCTACATGGAGCGGCATTGAGCACTGCGATGCGTTCAGCACGAACAGTTCACTCCAGACTAACCGCAGGAGTGCCACTTGGTCCGTAACCTAAGTGTACGCGAGCCAGAAAAAAACATGAATGAGGTTAGTGGAAGCGAATTATTTGTACATATTTAATATCATCCGGTGATTCCCAATAGCGTCTTCAGAAGCCGGTTGCTGAATTTTTTGGGTTTGCAGCGGTAACCTGAAGCGATGACGCCAGAGAAAGGATTCAACGTCGAAACCTTAGGTGCCGTTTGTGCCAAGTATGCTGTTTAGGATAAAGAAAGAGAAGAGCCAACACCATCCCATAGCATGCAAGCAGCTGTGCTACAAGGAGCGGCACTGAGCCCTGCGATGCGTTCTGCACGAAAAGTTCAAGGGTCCATAACTAATTACAAGGGGCGCTCCAAAAGTAGGTTCCCTTGTATTAGGAAAACTGCGTCTTCTTCAAGAGAAACTGATCATCCTGGCGGTCTTCATGGGAAAGCTCCATGTTAAACTTATTATCATAGTCGCGATGTTCACTTTCAAGCCCCAAGAGTCATTGTTGGCTGAGAGACGACACGAAACATCTAGAAGAGGTTTTAAGCCCCTTTTTCACTCATGTCTAATAAAAAAATCGTAGGAACTTATTTTTTGGAACGCCCGTCGTATATTGAGAATTATATTGAGTCACAGTCAGGCAAGATCATGGATCACATTATTTTATTTTTTTTAATAATGTGATGGAAATTATGATTTATTGAAGAGCATGCGCAACTATTAGTTTGTATCGATCTACATCGTTCTACCTTGGTCAACCCATCTAAGGAGTTTCACAAATCAAATCGAACATCAACCCCTTCACCATGATAAAGAAACCGTTTCCCAGAATCTAGAGAACATTGAAGTTACAGTACAATAATGGATTGACTGCCTCTGATTCCTTTATGTTGAAGCTGAGACGCTGCAACAGAACTTCATTTAGTATTTTGTCTTTTCCAAAAGTAATGTTCGTCCATTGTGATTATAGTTTTTCAGCTTTATCAATTTATGAAGACTTTAAAAATACTGCGAATGTTAGAAGGTATGTTTATACCCTAACGTTACATGATAACCTAGAGTGTTCCAAGTTAGAATGGTACATTTATGAGGAAACAAAAACATTAAGTGGATTTTCGTTAATTTGTTACCTGGAGATCGGGGAAAAAAGGAATGTTGCGCGCCCATTCGACCGCCGAGAAAAGTAGGCGAGCCGCCAACTCGCAGATATTGTCTATTCCCATTATATTATTGGGCTGCATGCACTGGCCATACCTGGAACATGACAATTACGGATTTTAAAGCACAAAACATGACAATTACGGATTAAACCTGAGGACGGCCCAGATAAGGCCTGGAACGCCGCTGGGTGCTCCCAATCTCTCTTCCTCCCTCCACACTTTTTTAACCCCCTCGGTGCACTGGTCCAAGTAGGATGGACCTATAGTGATCCTATAAGAACGGCTGGTATGGGGGCCTGAGGCTGAAAAATTCACTACGGTAATTGTTCATAGACGCAGAGTTCATCCCAGTTGAACGCAGTCTCACTGTAGGACATGACGAGTAGCATTTTTTTCCTGGGTGCCCTGGTCAGTCAGCCCACGGTGCCCAGGAAACACATGTATGACACGGCACAGGCGCAGCAGACCTTCAGGGACTCAAATTCATCAACCAACTTGTTCTTAGCTTCATCACCTTAAGGCTCTTTTCAGGGCCACAGTATACTACTCAAAACCTAACGGGAGAAGCCCAGACGCGTCGAGCGTGCCGTCTTCATGTCTTCAGGACTTTATAGAGGCGAACATTCACCACAGACGCCAAGGACACCTTCACATGTCCCCAAAATTGAAATCGATCCGACGGCAAAAGGAAGATATGGGCGAACCACTTGGGCTCATCACGCCTCAAAAATTCTCAACACAAGCCACGCAGGCGTCCCCATACCTCTTAATAACACATTGTAGAGAATGTTAATTTACTCACCTTGAAGTAGGGTAAGGCTCAGCTCGCAACAGCAAGCTTATGTACGATGAGAGGTAGGAGTGACCGTTGAACCCAGCCGCTGCTGCAGCAGCAGCTGAAGCAGCCGCCATAGCTGCTTCGCCGTTTGTCAACGAAAATTGCCCCGGTAGACTTGGTGGTTGACTTGGTGGCACGCGGCCCCGCTGGACAGCTGGAAAACCAGAAGAAGAAAAAAAGAAAGTCATTTAGCACATAAGGAAGTTTTCCCGGAAAGTTATAAATATCCTTCTTTTCTTTGACGTCGCATTTTGATGTCCAGGGGTTGTGAGGGGGAGAAGAATCAGGCGACTCATTCTTTGGTTCTTTATTTGCTGGCTGAGCATTTCGCCCATTCGGGCATCCTCAGGGCGACGTGGAGCCATAGGGTCCACAGCCATCTTTATAAATATTGATCATCAACTGTCCATTATGTACGTTATTTCCCTTGGAAAATCGTAACGTGAGAGGAAACCGTCAAGGAAAAAAATGGGGAGGGAAAATGGGGTAAAAACACTTTTTCCTTTGGTAAATCCTGTCGCGTAATACAGGAGGGGAAAACGGGAAGGGATTTTCCAAGGGAAGGGGAAACTTAGGTTGAATTAGCGTGTGGGTGTAGGGGTCATTTGGCGAGGCGCGTTATCATGTTCTCAGGTAGGCGAAGTCTCCTAAGTCAGCATATTTACAGCTATGTAGGTATCAATGAAATAGAATTGAAATCTGTCTTCACTTGCGATAAATCACGTAGACTAATCAGTGAAAGCAGTCTTCCCTGTCCCTAATCATTCGCCAATCTTCATAGCTTCTATCATAATCGTCTAACGGATATTATCGCCTGATTTTCAAAGGAAAATAAAGAGCGTGTATGGCCAGATATTATTATGCTAGGGAAACCTGATAATTGAGAGAGTTGTGAAATAATGCATTTTCGTGTCTTTTCGCATCTCCCACCAGGGGCCCGACTTATCCAGTGAAAGTTGACCAACACGTGGATAATCAACATCGTAATTGCGAGACAGACGGCAATGACAGTTTTACATCTTTCGCTTTTCATCGGGTAAATAGGCGACTGCGAATCTTGGATGAGGATTAGGATATACATGTGGGCCCTAGGAGAGCCTCAGGTGGGCGCGGTATAAAATGGAAAGTAGGAGATGAGTCCAGTGGGTCCCGACCCCTTAAACGGCACAGCCCAAGCTCCAGCCTCTGATAGTTCCCCGTTCGGGGTCAGCCGGGTTCCCGACCTTTTCCTCGAACGCGAGTGCGCGGATCCTCCCATAATTAGCTCGACTGAACACTCGACTCTCCCAGCCACACAACGACACAGCGTTGCCCAGAAACGCACAGACACACGGCGCAAATAAAAGCAAGATGCCCTGCTATGCATAAAACATTAAATCTCGAGAAATCTTTTCCTAGTTTATCAAACGAATAGCGGAGTACGTATTCGTGCGGACAAGTCCTAACCAGATGCTGAAGTACCTGCCTGCGCTCAGAATGAGAAAGTTCTCTGGATAGCATCTTCTCTTTCCCATAGCTTCTATCCGTTCGTTCGCTCGGTTCTCTCCTCGGTAAAACATAAATTTATTACTATCTGTGTCTCTCGTCTCGTTGAACATACGTATGAACGCTTATCTGTACGATAGTTTCACGATAATTCCGAGCCGGCTCTGAGGTAATCATTTCGCAAACTTTCATTTCGCGGCATCAATTTTGCCATTAAATAAATGCAAATAATCAAAAATAGTACAAGAACCTTTTGTGCCAACTACATCTGTTTCCTGCTCAATCGCTCAGATAAATAAATCCTTTCCCTCTTTTTCTCCTTTTGCTGCGTCGCTTTGGCTACAAAGAATTGGAAAATTTCGAATGAAGTAAAAAAGTAAATTAGACGCTGCATCGTGCGGGCCAGCTAAAAAATATTAAGTGTACAGGACGCGAAATAAGGCGGGCGTGCCTTCTTGCTACGTGTAAGCAGGGTTCGCAGACAGCTGTCAAATGCTTTGCTGCGTTCTGCATTAAATACCCGACGCAGGAATGCTATCACCGAGCCAATCAGAGTCCGAAACGCTGCATCGTGAACGCGTTGACGCAAACCTTTGCGACGGCCGGTCGATCGTTTAGCACTTAAATTGCCAATAGGTGACAACGTAGACCGCCCGTTGTAACCTAGAACCACAATTCCAACTCATTCATCTCAGCTGGCTACGTCGCAATATTGAAACCCGCCTAATTCCGTGTCAGCTACTTAACTGGAATAACGCTAGCCTAATAGTAGTATCCGGTGTGGGGAAAAGCCTCTTTTGCATTTTGTTAGAAGCTTTTACAGCGAGAAACTACTGTTTACTGCTACGAACAGATTTCTAAAGCGTTTATCTGATTCAGTAAACGGCAAATACATTGTGTGACGATTTCATCCCCTCAACTGCGCTTTCGGTGGCAACGTAATTTCCTCCTGCCTGTTATAACTTGTGAAATCAATTAATAAACCTTGCTCAAACTTCGTTCATAACCAGGATCGAATCTATCGAGATGACTGCTGGTTGATGCCTCGACCAACTGACCAACATTTGGGAAGTAGATGTGTTGGAATGAACCAAGTTCTCGGACAATACGAGTCAGAAACACAGACCAAACTTCAATTATTGGGAAATGAAAATATTCCGTTTCAAAAAATTGCGCGATTGTATAGCACCAATACCGATGCGGGCCATTTTGACGAGGTTAAAGAGGTGCGCTCCATTTTCAAGCTGATATCAGAGTCGCACGCTCGCTCTCAAGCCCCGAGAAGAAAAAACAGTCTCATCTCAAATTTGTCAAGCTCCTTACGATGTTAGGACGAAAATAAAGACTAAAGAAACTGCTGTAATTAGGAGCTGACGATTTGTTGAAAACATGTCCACATATTTGGGGTTATCTGCGTTCCTTCGATCAAACAATCTCTAGGTATTTTCGATAGGCCAGCGAATGTTTCGCGCTCAACACCGTTGTAGCAAGAGTTGTCGCCCATAAACCGGTAGGCGACGGCGTTAGCTTGGTAGTCAGTAAGGTAAAAGGTTAATCCCGCACTCCGCCTTGTCATCCCAGCCTTGCATGGCTGTTTACTGCTCGTTCGAGTTCCTTCCAGTACCGAGAGACTGTCTTTGCGAACAGGATTGAATATAAATAGGCCCGTTGCGCCGATGGAATGGCCAGTGAAAACTGTTTAAGGATTCACGCGGCCGGGGGGAAACAAATCAGTGAAATGTCCTGTTTGCCGCCTGCTCAAAGGCGATGTGAAAAACTTTCGAATAACACGCCTCGAGTGGCTTCATAATAGCGGCCAAGAGTTATTTTATCGGCTATCCAATGATTCGGCGAGGATTCATTTGCAGTCAATGCGACGCGGCTTAGATGAGAAAAATTGGCAGAGTTCGCAAAGCGCTGCAAGTTTGAGCGGACTGGATGGTATAATTATTTTCGCTAAATCCGGTCTGACCGACCGTTGAATTCTCCTCTTAGTCAGAAAATCAGTCTTGGCTAATTCAATCCGACTAACGGACTGTCGGATAAGTCTCCTTGGTAACTTGCGGTTCTAGTTTCTCGATTAACAGCTATCCGATTATATCTCGTCAAATGATGCGATTTGAATAGATTATACGTCGAAAGTCGAAGTAAAAAAAATTAAGAACACCGCAGAAAATGCTGTCAATCTGTACAATAAGTTATTCACAATCGTTCGAGACAATAGTAGACCATTGAACACGTTCTCCTTTTGAAAATCGCGGCAAGGGAATATTCCCTATTAAAAATAAAACATGTACTAGTGGACGAGTGCAATGAAAGACGGCAAATGATTCGTGGATGCCTGCTCCCGAATTTTAAATCAAGTGATTTATGAAGGAAGAGGAAGATGTCGCACTACGATAGTTTGTTTTATAACTAATGGAGAGTTTTAGTACATTTTGCATTTCTTGCAAACTTACACGTAGGAGATTTGGTTACTTTGTTAAATCATAAGTTTCTTATAGTTACCACCGAGTGGATGGTGAATTGTGGTGACCATTATAGACATATGATTTTACAAGGTATCCAAAACTCCTACGTTTAAGTTTTCAAAAAATGCGAAATGCGCAAAAACTTAATTTGCCGGAATTAAGCAAACGTAACAATGGACACTATCGTGAGTGACTGAAAATCTCTTGGATTTTTGTTGAATTTTCATCCGGGTCATTAAACAACCTGAAAAATTATTTGGGAAATATCTAAGCTGGAAAATTATCTGGAAACTCATCCGGAATATCGTTTTTTTCTGGTACACGCGAGTTCAAACAGTTTTCCCTTCACATTTCATCCCTTAGAGAATCCCTTCCCTTTTCCCCTCCCGTACGGGGCGCCATGATTTTCCAAAGGAAACCAAAACTATTTTTCCCCGCATTTTCTCTCCATTTTTCTTTCTCTCAAACGATTTTTCAAGCAAAAGATCCTAAGCTAATGACCAGCTACGCCAAATTGTTCGCAGAACATAGTTAATTTCGATCCTGAAACCCAAAAAATTCTGAATTCAGCAAATACTCAGGTATAACTCCTTAAAAGAATTCGCCTCCTTGGCAGAATTCGCCTTTTGATCCTTCTTGTGTCGAAAAAGCCCCGAAAACCTTTCAATGTCATCCAATAACTGCAGATTGACAGGAACCGACGAGGATAAATAGCGGTTAGGTGTTCACACGATTGGAAGCAGGTAATAGTCGCTCGATCTTCATATGAAAACGTGCTTCGAACTTCCGACGTACAATTATCATCGCAAATAGTTCAAGATGACCGCTATGAAATTGCCAGCCTGAGGTGAGATGTAATTGACGGTTTCCAAGGGCGACTCGCCATCATTAGATTCGAATTTTTGACACCTCACCTAATGACGCCCGGTTTTGACGGTACAGCTCAATCAAATATGACTAATGCCGGAGCTATAAAATACAATCCGTTTAAATTCAACCGAAATCGAAATCGGGTCGTCACTTCAATCGAATATATGATTTATTTGAGACGAATCCAGAGAAAATCGAAAAAAAGTCAGTTCTCCAGCCGGGATCCGATAAAAATGGAACAGCCCGTGAAATGTGAGGATAACGTGGAAGTACTGTGTGTGAGCCAGATGATAAAAACAAATTCGGTGTGAGGTTGAGGGGAAGACATTAAAGCGACTTATTCTCCATTCTGTCTTGCCTTCGAGAATCTTCAGGGCGAAAATCGCACCAACTACAACGCCCTGAGGTACACGAAGTGGCGTAAGATCTTGGCAAGACATAAACAAAATATCGGGGAATAAGTAGCCTCGAAATTCTCCCCTCAACCTCGAACTTAATGACATCATTCGAAAGAAAAAAAATAATAAAATGAAAAAATCTAAATCACTGTGTGTTATTCAAGATTCAATAATCGCGCATTTTTCAATTCCTGGAAATTTTCTCAAATTCCATTTATTTTTCGCGGATACAATTAATTTGTTCTGCTTCAAGATTAGGAACTCTTGTGTAATGTAAACGGGCATCGTATGCCTAGTATTACACAATAATTGGAATTTTTATTTGTGGGAAAACAAAGTACCTATCGCTAAAAAATTTTTTGTAAATTTTTTCTTGATCGATCGTGTTGGTGGATACAACTAATAAATTCTCTGTCTCACTCTCTCTCTCATGAATATCCGCGCATTCTTTTCCATTTCGCTACCCGTAGTGATTACGACGTGACGACTCGAAGGATCCCGTAGCGTCAAGTGAGAGGACTTAACGAGAGGACTCAGTACCAAGGCCGCGGACTTCAGCTCTACATCTTCGTAATCTTCGACCCGCTTCCGCGTCTCGAGCGAATTGATGGAGCTCCCCTCAGTCACCGCTCATTACCAAGGTCAGCTGCACTTGGACAACCTCAGGGCAACTCGGCTCGGTCACAGCCTACGCCCTCTTGTCGTCGATCATGCCGCCAAAGTCGCCTTAATTTTAGACCTGCGCACTCCAAGGCTACGGCAAGCGGTCATTAGATATCGCTATGTTGACTTGGAAGATCTCCTGATTCGCGTGGAATCCAGTTATGCTAAACGCTCTTCTATACAGCTAATAAACTAACGTCCCAGTCCACCATACATGAGATAAAACGTTCGCAAGTGGAGGAAACGCGGTTTAAAAATTAATATCTACAGCAGATGGGCGACTAAAATATTTGCGATCCGCGAGAAATCGAAATTTGAACGGTAATAGTCCAGTAAAATTTTAGTCTGATCTGAAAATGGAATGCAGAAAGCGGGATATAATTTCCATTGCCTCGATTGGCGTTGAATAAATATATTCTAGGAGAGTAGCATTTCGTAGACTTATGTGAGCCAAAAAACTCGCCGTAGTATGATTTTTCGGTTATTTGTTTATAACTTCAAAACGACGCTTTCTAGCTAAACTTGGCATTAAATTTCGAGTCTAACGATGTTCTAAAAATAGATATTCCATCGATTTATACGGCTGCAATGAGTGGACAAAATTGCACAGTGCCACGAGCGACTATCGAAAAATCGGGATTCCTTCGAGTACAGTTAACCGAATGGTACATTTTGAAATCAGCGATAAATTCCCTAAAAAAATTCTTTATCATCTCGCGTTGAAGTTAATTGTGAGAAAAGTGCTTCTCAGTTTTTCCGTTGTTAGCTCATAGATACGATTTGTACCGACATGTTCACCTATCAGTTCATGTATCAGTTCTCGTCATCACTCTCATCCCCTCTCGACGATTTCCCCCGATTGACTATGATTTCCCCTCCGGATCGCCCAGCTCTACCGAACGCCGTTTTTTCTTTTTCTTTCCCGTGCTTGGACGAAGTGACCCGCTATTCTCCGATCCTGAACTATTCACGGTGAAATCCGCTCTCCATCTCAAATTAACCTTTTTTTGGTAAATCTCCGTTCTGCGTACTGTAAGTACCGATTCCTGCTATTCATCATCTCAATAATGCTCAGCAGCTCGAAAATTACCACGTGAAAATTACTTCCAGTTTGACTCCACGTGTCACCTGCCTCGATTGCTGCCTCGATTGCTGCCCCGATTGCTACATCGTTTTGCAGCAATTAGTCTACGATTCGACGTTTGCTGCTACTGCCTTGGCTCAGGCGGCACCATCTCCAGCGATCCTCATCGTCGCGACCGAGGCTTTTGGTAGCCGTCAACCAGGCACAAACTCATCGTAGATTATACGCTGCAGCGTGCGCGCGGTCTTCGGTCGTCAGAAACGGTCAGATCCACCCCTTTTATTAAAACACATTCTTAATCCGGATTTAGGTAGGCCTGCAAGCTGGAATTTTCCTTTATATTTTATTTCATTTTTCATCTTTTTTTTTGTCTCAATATACCTATTGGAAATAACTGGTTATTTGGATTGTATTACTTAAATTCCCCTTCCACGTTATATCGCTCAATTATATTCATGGTAGCTGAGAGCGTGGTTGAGGGTTGAATTTGTGAAGTAGGTAGATATTTTTTCTATTTTTTTAAATTGCAAAATAGAAAATTTCCGAGATTGTATTATAATATAAGTATTCCATTCCGTGTGACGAACATTGAACATTTTGCACGTGAACAGTTGCCCCTTGTGCTCAAAGTGTAAAAATTAGCGCTATCGTGAGCAAACTGATCGGGAATCATTTTGCAAAGTCTTGATGAGTCTGCGTAACGTCTAGATTGAGACAGACAATCTTGTACAATCGTGCATCATTCCTGCGCGTGCCTTGCCAATTAGGTTCGTTAGTCATTTCTCGCTCTTATCTCCTATTTTGTAAATCTTTCCTTTTTATCTTGATCCCTTTGTACCTACCTAATCTATACCAACCTTATCTATCTCTTGAATTGCCTTCACTACAGCTTTTGGGTTTTGTGAACTATCAACTATGAGTGAAAAATCGAAGATTGCTGCGTTGAAACGACGATTGGCTAATTCTGCATTTGAAGTGTTATCTATTGTGAATCAAGGTAGATCTGCCTTGAAGGATCCAAAACACTCACCTACCTTCAAAGGTATGTACACAACTTTAGAAAAATATTATTCTATTTTCGAAAATTGTTTTGATGACTTGGTTGGTATGTACGAAACAATTGATGCCGAATCAAAAGCTGAAGTTGGTGCATTCCCTACCACGGAAGATCAGACTACTAAAAGCAATACCCGTCGCTATTATTTCGAATGTAAATCAATTTATATTACCTTGACTGAGGATAGGAATCCTACGGGTAATGAGGGTGCTTGTACTTCGCATCAATCGTCAACAATAATCCATGAAACTTCATCAAAGTTGCCAGAAATTAAATTACCTAAATTTGATGGGGAAATATTGAACTGGCCTCGATTTCGTGACACCTTTGTATCTATTGTGCACGAAGACAGTTCACTTACGTCAACTAAAAAGTTTCATTATCTTATAATATCTCTTACCGGACCAGCTTTGACACTCGTTAGTAAATTTCCTATTCAAGAAGGAAATTATGAGCTAGCGTGGAAATCATTAAATGAAGCTTATAATAAAAATCGCTTGTTGGCAACCGCTTATTTGAATCAAATTTTAAATTTCCATCCCTTGAATGGGAAACCGACTGTTGAGTCTTTACGCTCATTTATGACAAGCGTCGGAAATAGTGTTGCTTCATTTCAACTGCTCGAAATCAACGATAGAGCTTCTTTCATTTTGTTCCATCTGGCATATCGACTACTCGATCAATCTATTAGAGAGCAATTTCAAAATTCTCATAAAGATATCGAGTTTCCAACATTTAATGATCTCCAAAAATTCATCAAAGAACGATGTTTTGCATTAGAATTATCGTCAAATACGAATGTAACATTCGACCAGTCGTTTCCATCTATTAAACCCAAATTTAATTCAAAACCGAGGATTACTGAATCAAAGTATAATTTGAGGTCCTCATCTAAGTCTAGCCTAGTTACTCAACCGAAAATAGATGCTCGTTCAAATTCGAACAAAACTGAATTAGACAAAAGGCCTAATTGTATAGTTTGCCAGGAAAGCCCTCATTCTCTATTGAGCTGTCGAAAATTCATGGACGGTACCGTGGAACAGCGTTTTGTATGGCTTGAAAAATGGAAAGGCTGCACAAATTGCCTTTCAATTAAACATCAGCTGAACACATGCAATTCGAGATGGGTATGTAGATGGTGTAAGCAACGCCATAATTCCCTTCTATGTAAAGCTGTTGTCACTAATCAGCCATCAAATTCCTCGGGGGTGTGTGCAGTCGTCAATTCAGAAGCTACATCGCCCAACTTGTCATGTTCCATGTCCGGAAATGTATTGAATGTTGCAGCTTCGCTCAGTTCACCTCGACTCTTCGCAACTGCAATAGTCGAAGCTCAAGACGCAAGAGGTGTTTTTCAAACAGTCAGGATTGTAATTGATCACTGCTCACATTATTCTTTCATGACAAAGGCGTGTGCAAAAAGACTAGGGTTGTCAGTGGTCCCATTTTCCTTTAATCTCTCCGGAATCGGTCAGACTAAAGAAGCTGCCAAAGGCTATGTGAACTGCTCCATTCGACCTAGACAGGAAAGTTCGCCTGTATTAGATGTCCAGGCCCTAGTATTGAAAGCAATCACAACACCTTTACCCAGTGTATCTCTATCAAACAAATTAAACGCCAAGTATAGCAATTATCTGTTGGCTGATCCAACATTTCATGAAAGAAAAGTTGTCGATATTTTGCTCGGTGTCGATCTATTTAGAGATATTTGGCTAGATGGCCCACATATTGAAATCGATAAAAATCTTCCGAAATTGTATCCAACTATTTTTGGCTACGTAATTTTAGGATCAATCAATTCCAACGAGCTAAGTACTAAGCCTACGTTGCTAGCCAATGCCGATGCTGAAACTGATTTGAATCTGAATTTGTCCAGGTTTTGGGAACTAGAGGAACCGAAATCTACGAAGGCTGTGAATCCAGAAGATTCCTACTGCGAAGATCATTTTGTCTGTTCGCATTATCGATTGGAAGACGGCAGTTACGGAGTTCGACTTGCCTTCAAAATTAAACCTCCAGAGTTCACAGATACTGCATCGCTTGCACTTCGCCGATTCCGAAATCAAGAAAGTAAGCTGTTGAAGAATGATCAAATTCGTACTCAGTATCACGAATTCATGAGGGAGTATATAGATCTAAAGCATATGTCGGTCACTTTAGAAAAACCTGCCTATGTTGTTCCTCATCATCACGTGTCAAAAATTGATCGCAATATTGAAAAATTGAGAGTAGTTTTTGATGCTTCAGCTCGATGCGTAAATGGCTCTCTAAACGATTACCTATTGGTTGGGCCTAAATTACAAACTGACATCCGTGACATATTATTAAATTTCAGAACTCATAAGGTTGCTTTGATTTGCGATATTGTAAAAATGTATCGCAATATTTGGATCCACCCGGATGATAGAAAATATCAAACAATTTTCTGGCGTTTCGATCCTTTTGAGGCTCTGAAAACTTATAATCTTAATACGGTTGTTTATGGTCTCACTTCATCGCCATTTCTTGCATTGCGGGTCATCAAACAATTAATCTTCGACGAAGGTTCTCAGTACCCTAAGGCAGCTGAAGTGCTGAAGCGAGACATTTACATTGACGATATTGTGACAGGTTGTGATTCACTAGACCAAGCTATGGAACTTCAAAAACAGCTTATTCGTCTATTGGGCAAAGGACAGTTTCATTTAAGTAAATGGGCAAGTAATTACTCCGATCTACTAATTAATACTAAACCTGAAAACGCTTCCACTCAATCTATTCAGCCTATTAGTTTAATTTCGAAAGATGATACCGTTTTGAAAATTCTCGGATTACAATGGAATCCTGAAACAGATTTCTTCACGTATAACATAAAAATTCCAACCTTATTGTTTACAAAAAGAGCAATTCTTTCCAATATCGCTAAGGTGTACGATCCCTTGGGATTTTTAACACCTACAATTGTACAAATGAAAATTTTTCTACAAGAATTGTGGAAATTCAACTTGGATTGGGATACAACTATTCCATCTAGTTTGAGTGCTGAATGGTCAACTTTGGTCTCTCAGATGGCACATCTTTCTGAAATTGAAATACCTCGTTATATTTGTGTAGACAAACCTTACAAGTACCAAATCGTCGGATTCGCCGATGCCTCTGAAAAGGCATACTCTGCTGCTCTTTATTTACGAATTATTAAAGATAATGAAATCCTCGTGAACTTGCTCACTGCTAAATCGAAACTTGCCCCTATTAAAACTATCACAATACCTCGTTTAGAACTCTGTGGTTGTTTTCTATTGGCTCGTCTGTTCAATTCCATCAATGAATTTACAACTATTCTCGAACCGATGAACTCGCTTCCACCTGTTTTCTTCACAGATTCGTCGATTGCCTTGAGTTGGCTCAACATGCCATCATACAAGTTGAAAACATTCGTCAGTAATCGAGTGAGTGAAATACTACAGCTAACGGAACTTTCTCAATGGCGACATGTAAGTTCTGCTGACAATCCGGCGGACTGCGGCTCAAGAGGTATGCTTCCAGATGCGCTAATCAATCACTCACTTTGGTGGGTCGGCCCAACCTGGTTGAGAAAACCACAGGCTAAATGGGCCAAAACATCTATAAATCGTGATAAGATGGATCCTCTTCCAGATATCAAAGGTGAAACTTGTCTAATCTCTACCTGTCTGGTACCGCTTATCAATACTGAATTTATTATTGAATTTATTTCGAAATTTTCATCGTATTCGCATCTTTTACGGACCCTTGCTTGGATCATGCGCTTTCCTAAAAATCTAAAAACACCAAAGTGTCCTCATCAAGGACCTTTGAAAGTCAGTGAATTGAAAGAATCTTCCCTAGTTTGTGTGAAAGCAGTCCAATTGAAATATTTGTTTCAAAATGACATATCAAGAAACGAAATCGACGTGATGAAAAGATATGCAAAGCTGAACCCATTTTTTGACTCAGCCGGCATTCTCAGGGCGGGCGGGCGACTTTACCACGCTAATGTGCCCTATAATCACAAGCATCCTGTAATTTTGCCTACAGAATGTCATCTTTCAAATCTTATTGTGGATTATTTTCATAAAATACATCTTCACCCAGGCCCTGGGTTGCTTCAAGCGCTAGTTCAGTCTGAATTTTGGATACCATCCTTACGTCGTCTAGCTCAGAAAAGAACATTTGAGTGCAACAGGTGTTATCGCTTGAAATCTAAAAATCCAATTCCTTTAATGGGCGATCTCCCTGAATGCCGTGTTCGACCTGTAAGGCCATTTCAAAGGGTTGGCATTGACTTTGCTGGGCCATTTCAAATGAAAACTTCAACTCGTCGAAATGCACCATCGTGCAAAATTTACTTTTGCCTTTACGTTTGTATGGCTACAAAAGCTATTCATTTGGAGCCCGTAACAAGTCTATCCGCGGATGCATTTATGGCTTCTTTCGACCGTTTCGTCTCTTTGAGAGGCCAACCTTCTGATGTCTATTCTGATCGAGGAACGAACTTCGTTTCAGCAGCTCGCCACTTGAAGGAATTCTACCAATGGTTTGCGAAGGATCAAACCCAAGATTCCATCGTCGATGGCCTCAGTCTCCGGCAGATACACTGGCACTTCAACCCAGCCTACGCACCTCATATGGGTGGACTATGGGAAGCTGGTGTCAAATCCACGAAGTCGCTTCTCTATCGTACAGTAGGAGATACGGCTCTTACATACGAAGAATTTGCCACTCTACTAGCGAAAATTGGAGCGGTACTAAATTCCCGACCACTGTGTCCAATGTCAACGGACCCATCAGAATGTGACTACCTCTCTCCAGGACACTTCATCATCGGCGATCGACTCATCGCACCGCCAGCACCGGATCTATTAGAGGTATCGTTGAACCGATTGGACCGCTGGCAACTCCTTCGACGGATGACCCAGTTCTTCTGGGAAAAATGGAGACGTGAATATCTCTCTACACTTCAGATGAGGGCGAAGTGGCAGAAAAGAACTGCGTCTTTAGAAGTCGGCGACCTGGTCTTAATGAAAGACACCAACGTTCCAGTTCTTCATTGGCCACGCGCTCGCGTCATCGATGTTCATCCTGGCCACGACGGAGTGGTTCGAGTTGCGACTGTGAAAACTGCAACTTCAACCTTCAAGCGCCCAGCTGTAAACCTCATCCCCCTCTTTCCCGAACCTAAAATTGCAAGAGCGTAAATATATATTTTGTGTGGTCCTTATTGTGGTGGCCAAAAGGAACCATTATGTTATTATTTTTCTGTTTTCGAAAATTTTTGTAAAATTTTGGCAGGCGGTATGTTAGCTCATAGATACGATTTGTACCGACATGTTCACCTATCAGTTCATGTATCAGTTCTCGTCATCACTCTCATCCCCTCTCGACGATTTCCCCCGATTGACTATGATTTCCCCTCCGGATCGCCCAGCTCTACCGAACGCCGTTTTTTCTTTTTCTTTCCCGTGCTTGGACGAAGTGACCCGCTATTCTCCGATCCTGAACTATTCACGGTGAAATCCGCTCTCCATCTCAAATTAACCTTTTTTTGGTAAATCTCCGTTCTGCGTACTGTAAGTACCGATTCCTGCTATTCATCATCTCAATAATGCTCAGCAGCTCGAAAATTACCACGTGAAAATTACTTCCAGTTTGACTCCACGTGTCACCTGCCTCGATTGCTGCCTCGATTGCTGCCCCGATTGCTACATCGTTTTGCAGCAATTAGTCTACGATTCGACGTTTGCTGCTACTGCCTTGGCTCAGGCGGCACCATCTCCAGCGATCCTCATCGTCGCGACCGAGGCTTTTGGTAGCCGTCAACCAGGCACAAACTCATCGTAGATTATACGCTGCAGCGTGCGCGCGGTCTTCGGTCGTCAGAAACGGTCAGATCCACCCCTTTTATTAAAACACATTCTTAATCCGGATTTAGGTAGGCCTGCAAGCTGGAATTTTCCTTTATATTTTATTTCATTTTTCATCTTTTTTTTGTCTCAATATACCTATTGGAAATAACTGGTTATTTGGATTGTATTACTTAAATTCCCCTTCCACGTTATATCGCTCAATTATATTCATCCGTAGTTTGAGAAAAATGTAGCGCAGTACATTTAATGGCTTCTATAAAATGGAGGGAAAGATCGCTTAGCAAACATTTGAAAACCTTCAACACGCAAATACATTGATTTTTATGAACTGTAAAAATCGATATAAAAATTACACACTGAAGAAAAAAAAACACCTGGGAAGAGAAATGACAGGAATAACGTGGAATTTAAAGGTTTTTTTTCTCAAAACCGTAAAAATTGGTATGCACCTGGTCTACAGAAAGCGACCACTAACGCGCCGATGTGAAGTAAAAGAATTTCAGGCGCTAAGCTTTCATAATAATATAGAAAAAAATAAATAATTACAGAAAATATTATAGACGTTTTCGGAGAAAACCTTCCTTTTTCTCAGCACGTCGGCATTTATTAACACTTCCTATTTCGACGGCATCCCCTTCGCATTAATTACGAAAATATGGATGACATTCGTCCAAAACTTAAAAAAATAATAATTAAAAAACCGGCAACATAAACAATGTCGAACTGGAAAAAATGAAATCGATTATATCTTCGCTTCCGTCTCGCTTTCCATCATAATGCCGTTGAAAATGTCAGATAAGCGAAAGAATAAACCGTCCGTATTTACGTACGTCATTCCATGCGGGTTGGCTCACAATGGTCAAGTCGGTTGACCTGTATTAAAATTCGAATTTCATTGTCGATCAGAAGGAATACGATTAAGAAACGGTTCCGTTTTATATATCGAGCGGCGACCAACGTGTCCGCCACTGTTTTACAACCGAATGAACGGTGTCCGGTTGTGGAAGATAGGACGACGGATGAGGAGACGGAAAAATAAACCGGTCTTTCTTAGGGGTCCTATTGAGTAGGTATTGTAAGTTTTTTAACCGATCGACGAGATGTTTTGACCCTATGACCCGCAACGACTCGGCCCATGAGAACTGAATAAGCCACCGGTCCGTTTTTCATCATAACGGACTCCAAAACCATTGCTCCCAGTTCGAATAGCTCGACTATCTCGTGATACCGCAGATCGAACGCGAAGTAACGGAAGCGGTTATTCCAATCAAACATTGTCGTAAGTTGTTCTAATGGGAAAATTCAATGGTTGACTTCATCTTAAGGAAAACAGGGGAAACGTCGCTGTTTATTTCGATATTTGAACGGAGCGTTTTATTTCAACTTAATCCAAATGTAAGCAGAGTAATTTTTTTTAAATTGAAATTTAAAAATAATTGTCATAATTCCATTTATTTTTTTATTTCAACCAAAGTCGGACAATTTTACTGGGAATGTTTGTGTGTATGTAATTTTCGTATTTTGGCTTCCACACTTAGCTTCTACGTGATATGATTTATTTCTCGCTATTTCTCTAGAGCTTATTTTCTATTTTGATTTTACAGGCCGTGAAAATTATAATATGCAAGCGTTAAAGTGACTAGAAATTTTTTTTCACGTTTAGAGGGAATTGTTTGGTTTTCATATATTGGCTCACACATAGTAATTCCAATCTATTTGAATATTTGGCGCGTTTTAAAATTTTAAAAAATCCATTTTTGTGTCTCTTAGCTAGAAAAATGGTCCAACTTTCACTGGATCTTCAACAAATAGAATATTCGAGCGAATAGCCCTCCAATTTCAATTCTTGTTGAACTGAAACTTGGACAGAAAAATAGAGCCCTTCTATTAGAATAATATATAAACTAGAAGCACTCTTTGACCATTTTTCAATGCATTAATGGCAATAAATTAACCGTATATCGCGCATTCTTCTTACCTTCCCGCCTCATTCCCATCTTGAGACACTTTTTCAGCCGGCAGTACTGACACTGGTTCCGGTGGTGCTGGTCGATGGGGCAATTTCTATTCCCTCGACAACTGTAGGTAAGATTCCGTCGGACGCTTCTTTTGAAGAAACTCTTACAACCTGAAATAGAAGGATTTATTTTACTTAAAAGCGGTAGAAACATAGATAATTTACGAGAAAACATTTGCTATTTAGACTAATAAAATGCTGATAAAATACAATAAACTATAAAGATTTTTTTTAGTGGAAAAGGTACATTTATTTTTCCCAATACGACATCCCTTCGTTGTGACCAATATCGTTAAGATCAAAAGTTTACCACGATCACCTTGTTTCCACGTTCTTCTCTTTAGAGAATCAAGTTTCGTTACGGTAAACGATGAAAACTATAACCGAGGAAATTCACGAGCCGAAAGATCCATTTCGATCTCGGTGGTTCAAAGATCAATATTGACTTTGATGACCCGTTTGTATCGAAGACGGACAACCATCCTTCCATACAATAACATCGCAGAGCCAATTTATTTATTGATGTTATCTCAGAGCACGAGTTACATCAAAAGCGTGCCAACTAGGAGCTGACCCTTCCCCTTGCAATAAGGAAGGCCAAACAACGATACTTGTTGCGCTTTCATTTTGTTCGGGGAAAGTGAAACGTGCCCTGTGCAGGGTCTTGAGGAGCTTGAAGAACCTATAAAGCATCAGTAAGATGTTTGTTCTTCGAATTTATATTTTTTAGAAGGCTTAACGTGCCCTCGCACTCGCCTAGTTTGGAATGTTTCACGATATTCCTTCAAAAATAGTACAAAATACGCACGTTCTTTCCATTGGGAAATTGCGGCGCGTGAAACGTGAGAGGAAACCGCCAATCGAAAAAACGGAGAGGAAAATTGAATGAAACGTAGGATATTTATCGCGCGCTTCATATTCACTGTAATACAATTATACCAAGTTTCTCCGTCAAAATCTCCATTCCGTAAATGAATAATCGTAAAATAATAATTCTCAATAAAAAATAATAATAAAATAAAATAATAATTCTCGATTGTTCTTCCGCAACAGTAATCCTACGATGCCAAAAAGAGTATGAATGTGAAAATACCGTTATGTCAATCTGAGCAGGCCATTACAATACTAACTGCAAATAAGCCAAGGCTACGATTGTCCGCGATAGTCGTAGTCGTAAAACGCGAGCTGCGCCTGTTTTATCGTCGTAAGCCTCATCTAGGTAGAAATGCGCATTCGAAGGCCGCTGGTTGAGCTTTCAGAGTTCTTTGCTCAGCGGACAGTCCTCACTATACTTTAATTATTATGTAAAAATAATGGAATGAATCTATTTCCCTACTCTATAGATCGCGCTCCTTCAAGAGGCACAAATGGGCGAAAGTTATCGGCCAGAAATTGAAAATAATCAATCAGAGAATTCTAAAATTAAGTACGCCAAAAGAGAGATGTCTCGAAACGCCTAACAAGTGCGAGCTTCTAGAATGAACAAATAGCGTTGTATTTACGCTAAAACAAATTTCGAAACCCGTTCAAACAACCTTTGCGAGTTGGTAGGAAGATGATAATTAATCACGGTCCCCGCCGTGTCAACGGTTCATAATCTTAATTAACGAATGAAAAGCGAGGGACGTGAAAACATGAAGGGAGCAGTTGATATCATTACTGGAGGAAAAGTGGAGCGAATAGTTGGATCCTGTGGAACTCTTCATCTCTCTCGGACCTGAATGAGGAGAGAATGCAAATATTTGCCGAGCTGTGGTCAATATTCGGCGAGTCTGTTTGCTCAACTGATCCGACAGAGAATGTTCGGGTTGGCTCACAACAAAATCCAAGCAATTGCAGTTCAACTTCATCTTCCGATCCCAATTATATGGACCGCGTTGGCATTTAGGGGACGAATAATGGAAACGTCCCAATGAATATTCGGTCGTATAATGAACAAAGTTTTATACCTGGGTACATTTTATTTTTTACCGCAAATAATTCAAAGATTGAATTTTAAGCAAAGGGTGTATATACATCAGTGTCCTCAATTATCCGTGTCCAAAGAGATTTTTCGAACTAGCAATATATTTGTGTCCTCAGTTATCCGTGTCCTCAGAGGCTACCAATATCTAGCTAATGGAATGTCGGTTTATCGATGTCCTCAAAAAATTGAACATATCAAACTAGCGATATATATTCGTGTCCTCAGTTACCCGTGTCCAATGAGAGGCCCGCTATCTCGTTAGCGCTTAGGACACGGATAACTGAGGACACGAATCTCCGCAAATGGGGTGTGTATAACGGTGTCCTGAGGGTTATAACGCACGTTTATTCGTGCCCTCGATTATCCATGTTCTTAACTGTCCAGCTGTGTAAAATAATAGTATTTTAAGCTTTGGACACGGATATTTGAGGACATTATACGCTCACATATTACTTTCGTGTAATATGCCGTCCGTTAAGACACGGATAAAAGCATAATATGTTGAAATTGATACCAAATACATATTTTTCTGAAAAACCTTGGAAAATATGAATTTTCTCCCCCTCGAAACACCCCAAAAATACCCTTAAAATTGAGCTAGCAATGTGGTTTAAGAATTGACCGAGATTGATTTTTGGTGAAAATTTCAAGAATTTAGCTATAATAGTTTGGCCGAAAAAGTGCTAACGGCGTACGGCGGACAGACAGAATTTTTTCTATTGGATATTCGGATTTTACATGCCTTGAAACGTAAAACATCAAATTTTGAGGGGGCTTATAAAATTTTTTTTCTTGGGCGATTACAATGGTTTATTATTGAATAATTAACCAAAACGTAAGCATTGCAAAAACCTTAACTCGGGGACCTTGAAGGAGACACGGTTGTCGGGTTAGCGGTTTGTTAAAAATCGAAGATGAAATTTCCTATTTCTCAAAGTGGCGGATGAAGATCCAAAAATCACTGAAAGATGGGCTGTCCTAATTTCCTTTGGGCTATACGGATTGTTAACCACCTACCGCATAGCATTGGACGGTTACTCTCCGGTTAACCAGCTTAATTCGCCGCATCCTGTTAGGCGTGTGCCCTTTGACTTTCTTCAGTCGACCACTAACCCAATCCGTTTATCTCGATGAAAAAATTAACCAATAGTTCTGCTTGGGATGCCGTTCGTTTACGCTTGAGCTTGTATTGAGAAAGCGAACATCTTGATTCGGTCTTCTGATAATGAATCGTTTAATAATCCACGAAATCGTTTCAAGGAATGATTTCGTCGAATTCGCCGCTGGCAAAAAAAAAAGTCCCAAAATTGCTAGATTTTTCGGCGCTTAAAAGTTGCGCCGGGGAACATTTTCTGTGTTCTCTTCAAATCCATGTTATTTAGTCCCGTTGTTTATTTCTTGAAACGATTTTTTTTTTTTTTTGAAACAATAAAATCGTTTGTGATCTCATCACAATCCTTCGCACTCCTTATTGAAAATCGGATTACGGAATAGTTTTTCATATTTTGGTTTTTACTGGTCAGAAACAATTTCTGGTCTTAAAAATGCTAAGAGGCGTATAAATGGCGATTGATTTTTATCTAGTCTCACACTATTTACTTCCTCGATATTCTCGACGCAACGAACGCTAAACGCTTTCAAAGCTAGAAACGAAGAGCGAACATTGTTCTCTTGCGGGGAACAATTTCGTTTCGCCGTTTGACTTTTGCACTTACGAAGCTTTTAAGGAAGGAATCGAGGTTCCCGAAGATATCCCATTCCACGCACTTTCAAGAGATACAGTGACGACTCGGATACTCCTCGTGAAGGGAGTAAAGCCAGCGAAGAGAGGGTTAATCATGTATAAGTATTTACGATGAGGTAGCAGATAAGAGGGCAGTGATAGAGAGAAGTGATGCTCGGCTTGGTAGTATGCAGCATCCTCATCGCTCGTCGCTATTGTTCCCCACCTAAGTACCCGAAAGGGGGCTGCAATGTTCTCTTTTGTTTGAGTCACGATTGCTACCCTTCGTCGCCTACTGCTACTACTTACATCAGGCTTTTTTTCCAAGCACTTGATCTCGTCCTTCCTCGGGGTCGCGAAACGTCAATAACCGGAAGTTACACGAAAACGTGTTATGACACTCTTCCCATCTTCGACAACGATCGGTCCATCTTCGTGTCGATTCGAAGAGAAAAAAAATCCCTATTTTAGGTATACCAATATCTATCGTAATTGTAAGTTTTCACATCTATTTAGTCAAGTGGGAAGATTAAAAATAAATTTAAAAAACACCTCAAATAATATCGATGGCTACAGGACAACATGTGATATGAAAAAAGGGTTTTGAGGTTTTGGATGATTTTTATTCAGAATTTCAAGCCGAATCTCGTGGTTGACCCACTTCTGCACTCCTCATAACACTAATTGCCCCATTATTTTTAAAACGTTTTTTCTCTCTCCTGAAAACCAGCCAAATTTTTATAACACATGTCCTGTAGCCATCGATATAAAATCGGTTTTTCAAAAATGTCCAAGTTTTATTATTATTATTTATTTCTATTTTTTTTCTTTTTTTTTGTGAATTTGTATTTTACGATTTAAGACAAATTTAACGTTTTTGTGCGTAGATATGTCAAATTAATTTCGTATGAAATCTTTATTGTTCGCCTTAGTATTTCGTCCAGTGAGACGCTTGACGAGAATACAAGCGCGGAATAGCTTCGAGAAGGCCGCGATTGAGGAGGCGGTATCAAACGAGGTTTGGGAGGTTAAGAATCTGTGCGAGTGTGCGTCAAGGAGGAAGGCCAAGCCGGTCACGACGGACTCAAACTTGAGCCAACCTAGACTGGCTTTCTTGTTGTGGCTGCAATACGCTCAGCCCGCAGAGGTCATGATGGAATGAGCCAATGCGAATTATCAGATCGACGCTCAGCCCCGAACGTCGCCGTGAAATATTCCGCATTATCGTATGTTTAATAGTGAGGCGAAAAATCTGACGAGAAATTGAACCATCGAATGGTAAAGGGAACTTTATGAGGATGAACTCGCCGGAACAGATTATGGTTTCCTCTTGTACACAGACTTATTTTACTGCCATGTACTTAGTAAAAGGAACTATTGCGAAAGTTGAATTCGGAAAGGAGATGAATTTGGAAGAAATTTTTTTTATTACTGTACTCAGGAACACTTTCTTAACAAGTGTAAAAAAATTACATAAATCGTCATATATCTCCGTTAAAAATCAATAAAACTCTATGAAATTTTCAGAGAATGTTCTCCTAGTAAATGTGCAAAATTAGCTATTTCCGGATTTTGGATAACGCACAGTACTTCCGAGATATGACCTTCCAACGTTTTATTCTGTTTCGATTTTTACAGGCTATAAGAGTCAATCTTTTTAAACGTTTGAGATCTTAAAATGTTCATTACGGCGAGCGAAGACCCTTGATTTTTTGTATATAGGGTCACATGCCGTACTTCCACGTTATGAGCTTTTGTAACGATGTCGCTAGAGGTTATTTTGTATTTTGAATTTAAAGGCCGCAAAAATCGAAATATTTGAACGTTTTAGGTCTTGAAATGTTTGGGACGGCGATTGAATGATGCCTGATTTTTATCACGTAGGTCACATACAGCATTTCCGCGTTATGCGCATATTGACTGTATTTTGATTTTTTCAGACTGCAAAAATGATTATATTTAAACGCTAGGGGACTTGAAATGTTTCTTTATGTCAGTTGAATGTCGTTCGGTTTTTATTATTGGTGTCACACACCGTACTAGACAGTTTTCATTCAAAATATTTGTTTGCAGTTTTTTTCTCCATATTAACAAACATTCTTGAGAGTAGTGACTATTCAACGGTTTCGCTGGTTTCAATAGTTAAATATTGGGCCTTTTAGCCAGATTGACAGCAACAGGAGTGTTGAATTTTGATATTTTCAGACATTTTGATGGCACTTTTTGACTTTGATTTTTTAAAATATTTGTTCAATTTACAACAGTTTGACAGTTTGGCTGATTGACGATTATAAAGTGTTTGAAATTTTTTTAGTCTTTCTATTTTTGACAGTTCAACAGCAGTACAGCAGCTTTTTTTTAAATTGTTTATACTTTTGGACAACTAGCGTTGAACTATTTTGGCAGTTTTCACAGAATCTTGGTCAATTGACTTCAGTTGGCTGACAGCAATTGACTGAAAGTTTTGTAGACTGTTGAGCCGTTTTTTACTATTCGATGTTCTGCAGTTATGACAGCTTACAACACGACGCTTGACAGTTTCATTTGATAGTACTTGACAATTTTTGGCATCTAGTGTTCAATATTGAAAACTGTTTAATTGTTCGATTTCTCATCGCCCAGAACATTCCCGAGACTGAGCCGCAGTTTTTTTTGGGAATTCAGGAAAAAAATTCAGCGGAAACCAGATAAATTAGTTGGTTTTCTCTCGACCGAAACCGTTAAATTGACAGAGAAATAGGGAATATTTTCCTTCTACTCGTTTCGCCGATTCCCTATCAGTTTAGCTCTGACTCAGAAACTTCTGCTCGACTCGGGATGCTCTAGATTTCAATAATGCCAACTTCGTCTACTCGTTCCTTTGTTTCATTCGCTCCGTGCTCTCAACCCTCCGTTTCGGTCAAGGACAAATCGCCTCACGTCTAACCTTATTGGCCGCGTTTATCAACTTAATACGTTTCGTGCGTGGGGTGAAGTTAGAGACCAGCGTTTACAGTTGTTCTCATCCCACAACAGAATCGGCACAAATTGATTTCAACAATTAGACACATTTTTTCGCAGAAAATCAAAACTAAAACTGGACTATTATTGGAAAAAAATTGATCAGCTCTGCAGCCAATTTTGTTCAATATTAGTTATAGACTTGAAAATTATTTCCAACGTAGCGAAAAGCCTTCTCACGATAATTTCGACTGATTTTTATCTTAAAAATTGTCTTCCGCAGCTTTTCAATGGTTCGACTATATTTTAAACTGTTGAGCTCTACAGCCGGTTGCCTAAACCCGAACGCCTTTTTTACTCCAAGATCGTGACCCCCTGTTGATTTCGTTTGGCTTTCTCTCGGCACGGCCCTGGTCCGCCAGCCCGATAATTAATTTGAGAAGGGGCCCAAAAGACGGAGAGCCAATCTAGCAGCGAGGTCCACTGTGTTTCTTATCTAGGGAAAAATTTTCAACTGTAAGTCGCATCAAGCTTTAGCAACAAGAACCTCAATTGACCGCTCGCTGATAATAGTTATCCCCCGTTAAAACGACTGACTCATCAAGAGGGCGGTTTGCTGACCGTTTCGGACAGCCGAGTCGTCTGTAATTGACCCAATTGCGGCGAAATGGCGATTCTACATTACCTCATCGTTGCAATGTTGAAGACTCGGGCCTTGGAAGAATCGCCATTCGAAAACGATTGTTAATAATTATACTTTTTAAAGAGCAGTTTCCCTATGTCATATGCCTTTCAATTAGCAAAATAATGTTCAAGATCAATATAAAATTCAATTCCTGCCAAAATGAGAACTTTTTTATTGTCTCTCCTGAAAAATTGGGTTTTTTTTTCAAGATAAAAAGCGAGATTCTATGCGATGCCATCGATATATAGATTTTCGAACTACCTAAATACTAAATAATATGCTCACTATAAGAAGCTCAATTACTATTCCACGCTTGCAACTTCTAATATATATTTTTAACTGCTTCTTACTTCATAAGCGCTACATAATTATCAATGCTTTTCGAACGATTCATTTGTCAGAGGAGATCTCATCTCATGAATATCCCGAGTCAGAAACGTCACCGAACAATTGTGTACCTCGTATTCAAATCGAAACGCTAAGCGCCGGCTAAAGATCTGTTGAGATAGCGTCTCGTCAGGTCAACAGGTGAAAAACCATTGTGGTCGGACCACTTTTTTCTCAACTCCCTCGCCTTTATGTGGCAAGTGTCTTTTGTGCTACGTCTAAGCAAAATGATCGAATCGTTGGCGACGCATTTTGAGTTTTCAACAGCAGCTCTAACATTGTCTAAAAATTTTCTCGATATGTATCCGCTTTTTAGTTTATGACAACTTTTTATTTAATTCTGATAATTTACAACAGTTTCTGACATTTGCGTTAAATTTCATTCTTTCGCATTTTTTTTTTTTTTTTTTTTTTTTTTTTTTTTTTTTTTTTTTTTTACAGATATAATTAATAATTTGACAGCGAAACTCAACGCGGCGTTTGAAAACTCAATCATGGCCTGACAATCGCTCAATTCTTTAACCGAATCGCTACCTCAATTTTAAGAGTATTTTTGGAGGATATTGAGTGGGAGAAAACTCGTATTTCCCAACGTTTTCTAGAAAAAGGTGTATTAGGTATCTAAAGATATTTGGGCTCTGAATTCGAATGAAACCATCGCGGGGTCGATAGCTTTATTGATTCTCGAGTTATCGCAGCTTTTTTGTCGAATTTGGGAGATTTTCAGAAATCTGACATGAGCGTATAGTTCGAGAGTTCTTGGGCTATAAAAATCGCTCTATACATGTTCGAATGGTCGTCAAACACTCTCCAACTGTACCGTTAGGCAAACAATTTTAGCTTTTAATTAGGAAATTAAGAAAAATAAAAATGATCAAAATTACAATAGTTGCTACGGAGTTTTCCTTTATTGTTACTAATCTTAATTCGGTTGGAAGGTTCACAAATGTTCGGAATAATCAAAATCACAAATGGATAGTCTTCTTAAATCATTATTGAAGCGAAGGAATAATAAACCACTGTACAATCATTTGCAGCGTTTTTTATTCGACAGTTAGCGACAATCCTATCTCTACTACGTATATCAATCGGAATTTAATTCAATTCTCTTAGTATTTAACTGCGATAGAACTCTACTATCAACAAGTGCGCAAAAGGGCCAATAATATGTTATAATTCTTTTATTGAAATACGCTATCGGAATTATTTTACCAAATCCGAGGGCATCGAATAGTTTCGAAGGAAAATCTCTTTCGTAAGATAGAAACCAAAGCTCTTATAATGTTATACGGAAGATGGGGGTTGTAGAAAATTACGAACGAAATAATAATAAAGTCCTGCGATAAAAAAAATGTAAACCGAGTAGGGGACGAGTGTATAAGATAAAAGAGAATGAAAAAAAAAACTTGTAATGAGAGGGGCGGGTGACTAAGTGGCTTAAACAGAGTGTTTAGTCGCTCATGGCAAAGGTTCACCGGCATAAGGGTTGAGCGAGGAACATCAGCCAGACAACCCCGATCCGCACCTACTCCCCCGCAACGAAGTGAGCATATGTATTTCCATAATAATGAATATTTATAAAGGGGAGCGTGAAGCTATGACGAGAAAAGTGGCCGTGTTTGCCGAGCACCGAGTGCAAACTTGTGTCCTAAACGAGACGGCTAAACATTGACGGCCCGCGCTTGACGTAGCGTATATTGTTTTCCATGTTTTTAACCAATCAGCAACGAGCCTGTCGCTTGTCCGAGGTTTATGGAAATCGCGTCCAAAGGTTTAACTTGTCGCTTTAATTCCCGTCACTGTCGACGTATAAATTGTCACGTTTCGCTCCTCCGGGCGATATATCAATGTTTCTTGAGATAGAAGGTAGCGAGTGTACAATGTTGGCGAAGAATCGGAACACATGCTGCGATAACGTTACGCACGGTCTAAAACGGAGGTCGATTATTGTAAACTTGATAATGAAAAGTGATGATTTTCACGGTACTAAACGATTTCGAAACAATTGTCTGGTCGTAAGATAATTGCCGTGAAAAACGAAGAGAATTTGGCTATAATTTTTACATTACGTTCTCACAGAACGTGTGAAATCGGCATTTATCGAATTTCAGATGGTATGCGATACTTTTGGGGAGCCGTCAATATTTTTCCCTACTTTGATTTTCCATGCGATACAAATTGATATTATTAATCGGTCAAGGTCTTGGAACGTTTTTCATGGCATGTAGATGACGCTGGATTTGTAACCCAAGTTTCACACAATATACTTTAATTTATTCGCATGTTTGGCCCAATTTAATGTTTTTAGTGGTCTCCTGTTGTAGAAAATGTTCTCCTAAGAGTCAATATTTTGCCTTAATGGATCAAATATTGTACCCTAAAGTACATCTAAAGATTCGACGGGCCAACGATTTATTGTAAGCGCTGCAAATGATTGTACAGCGGTTTATTATTCATTCGCTTCAAATGATTCAAGAAGACTATCAATTGTGATAGTAATTATTCCGACCATTTGTGAACGTTCCCACCCAAAAACAGATTGGTAGCTTTAGGGAAAACTTCATAGCGACGATCGTAAATTTAATCATTTTTATTTTTCTTAATTTCCAAATTAAAATCTAAATTTTTTGCCTCCCATGCCAAATTTGTGGAAATGTCCAAGTTCAACGCAAAAGCTGCGATAACTCGAGAACCAATATAGCTATCGTGCCAGCGATGATTTCATTCCATTCAGCGTCCAAAAATTTATAGATATTGATACCAAATACACATTTTTCTGGAAAACCCTGGAAAATAAGAATTTTCTCCCCCTCAAAGCCCCCCAAAAATACCCTCAAAATTGAGCTAGCGACGTGGCTGAAGAATTGAGCCATTGTCAGTACAAGATTGATTTTTATAGTTTTGTCAGAAAAGTATTGACGGCGTACGGACAGAATATTTTTTTTTAAACCGGATATTATACATATTATACGATTAAAAATTTATCTAGAAACGGATATTATACGATTCTACATGCCTTGAAACGCAAAACATCAAATTTTGAGGGGGTTAGACATTTTTCTTTTCTTGAGCGATTACAATGGTTTATTATTGACTAATAAACCAAAAATCAAGATGTATCGAAATTTGTCAATAAAAAATTAAATATTTAAGCGAAAGAATAAAATAGAATTTGAAAATAAACATGGCAGGTAATAAAGAACCCTAAGGGACGAAGTTGTCTGCCCATCAATAAACTTATTAGGATAATTTACAATTAACAATTATCCAGCATTTCGATCGACCTTGGCACTGATATTTCAGCTACATGCTTCCATTTCGAACCGAATAAAACGCCAATACGTTCGTTCAGTTCTCCCGATTGCTCATCCGTCTTCTAATGTAGATCGCCCGTGGGAGAATCGAAGTGCGGAACATTGTCATTGAAATGTATTGTTTGGTAATGAAGCGGCTCTGACCTCAACTTCAGTTCGTTTGGTTGATATTCTCGTTTAAAGCTACTCAATCACCTTAGATCGTTTAGTTTCACTTATTTAGCGCTAAAATTCAACGTATGATAGGACGGGAGAAAAAATTTTCTTGGTCGAATTTTCATACGGGCGCCTGGTTGCTAGTTTGATCTTACTGTACCTTTTATGACAATGCGGGTTACGACGTTAAGACGGAACTGCTTGGTCACGGACAACTTTCTCACACACGTCTCTGCTTCCAAGTCCTTAAAATCAGTCTCCGCCGATTCTAAGAACATGAGCAGCACGCGGCGTACTAGAAACAATAGCTTTTTAAAAGGCGTTTTTTTTTTATTACCTTTTTTTATTAAGATTACATCCTTTAGAAAGGAAAATTATTAAGGTTTATGCTGCAATGGAGATTTTCTGATTTTTGAGGTTTATCGCGTGCTATTTTCAGTCACGCGGGAAAATATGTTTTGCATTATAATCCGAAGAACTCAAGTGCTTTCCAACAATGGTAAAAAGCAGTTTTGTTCAATAATGAAGGGGTAGTTCACGTTTTTTTATAGAGCTGAGTCTGAGACTCCATAGGTTCCATATATGAAAGTTTTCCCTATTTGTGTAGTCCAGTTTAATCTAGAATCCATTGTTTAAATTCGTGTCTAACTTGCACACTCAAAGTTCGTAATTAATCGAACCAAAAAACGAATGTTTTTAGAAAAAACCAAAAAAAATTTAATTTTTTTCAAAATTTTTTATTTATTTTTTGTATTTACAGTAGGTAGTCGAAAAAATCTCATGCGCAACCGTATTTTCACTCAAATTTCAGAAATCGCTTGTATCACACGCAGTACATCCGATTTAATCATATCATTCCGCGCGTTTTCGGTGTTTCGAGTCTCCTTGATGAAAAAATTATCCGATTCTCAGCTAGTTAGTCGCTTTTATATTCCTTTCTATACTGTCTAATCGGTTTTACATATTGGCCAAGTCGAAAAAGCAACAACGGCGCGAACTATGCAACCTTAAGACGTAGAAACCGCTCGAAATATTCGAGTCTCCAAACGAAGGACGAACGTTAAAACGATCAACTGTAAAGATCTAGCCCATCTAATGGAAGGAATGATCATCTTGAACCTGTCTAGCTCATCATCCTTGAACACATCGAATTCCACGTTGGCCATTCCATCGTTTGTTACGTCTAAGCACCACAAACTAGACGGGAATAATGACAGACGCAATGCACAGCCTGGAGATAAGCCTGTCCTTGAAGTATGATCGCTCCAACAATAAGTTATTAATGGTGAAGGTGGTTATACGACGTGAGCAGTGATAGATCGAATTGTCAACGCCCCTCCTTCGCTATGAATATGAATGGGCACTTTTTCTATAATTCTCCGAGGTCGAGAAGACACGTGTGATTTCCATCGCTGTATCAATGAACTTCATTTCTTTCGGGTTGGTGATTCGGTGAATGATTCGACCTTTGTGCGATTGAAATTCCATAGGTACGAGCTGCTAGAGGATTTTTGAAAACGTACCTACTTCAAAAAATAAAAAATAAAAATAATAATAATATTGATTTAAAAAAATGAGATTTTTTAAAAAAAAAACTAAATAAAAAATATACGTACATAAAACTACATTTTAAAAAATACTGGACAGTAAATGGAAAATGTGGCGAGAAAAATCTGTCGACATAAATCGGTAAAGGTTTCCCGAGGCGGAAATTCAAAAGGGGACCAGTTTATTCGTTGGGGAAGAAATTATGGAAAATAACGACTCTGTGAAGCTTATAGGCGGGGAAAAAAGGGAAAAAATGCTACTTGAACTAGAAAAGCCGACTTATTGAGTTAAATTTCAAAATATTTTTGTCGTACTGTAAAATATGGCATAACAATGTTATGTTTTAGTCAACAAAACTATCAAACCGTCGACTGATATAAAAAATGGCAGAAACAAAAAAATGCGAATAAATGTTTAGAATAAATTTATTTAAATAGTCAAACGGTAACTCGAAAACTATCGAAACTCTAAGTCTCAATATATATTTTCAAGGCGCGGAAAAGACGCTCGATTTTTACTTTAGGGGTCACACACCGCTTCTTCCGCTAGTTTAGGATTTTCGACAATTTTCCGGTGCGGTTTTTTTCTATTTTGATTTTCACAGGACGAAGAAAATAAATTTGAACGATTAATTTACGAAAACGTTCGTTAAAACAGGTAATAACCCCCTGATTTTTATCTTTCAGATCACGTACAGTAATTCCACTTTGTTCGCAGAGTTTTCAATTTCGTTATTCACGTTCATCATCGAGAGTTATGAAGATTTATCGGCAAATCTGCCGCTATGTGGAAATTGTCGATTCTTCGCGGCTCGTCCCCTATTTCAATCTCGAACAGTCGATTCGCGGTCTAGGGAAGAAGGTCGACACGCATAATAAACATTCCACCCCTGGTCTCTCGGGAAAGATAGGGAACTTCCTGAATCCGATTGATGTCGCTTCAAAAACGAGAAGAACCGTCGGAAAATTACGAATTGAAATTAATTTATTGGCGAGACAAATAAATAATTAGTGACTCTCCCATTATGCTCTCGTTTCTTTCAACGCCAAAATTTAAAATAGTAGACCGTAAAAAAGAATAGACTTAGAAAAATGCATAAAAAAATTTTTCGCTATCAATCTCTAAATCTCTAGCTATTTTCCCTTGTTTAATTTTTTTTATTATTTCTTTTATTGATTTTATTTTTTGATAGTTTCTATATACGTACTTTAACGAGCTAAATCGTTATAGCTTCCTTGTTTACAGGAGTGAAGTCAAATAGACTAATGAAGTCGAAAAGAGCAAGCAGCTTCTCATCCCCTTCTAATAATGCTGAAGCAAACTTCTCCTAATTTCTCTTGTGAATCAAGTCAGCAAAAAAAAAAAAACTATTATAATATTCAAGACAAACTTTTTTTCATTGTTTGCGGTTCTTGTTATTCCTGAATTTTTCTCTTCAAAGCTGCAAATTTGTTACGAACGCTCAGCTTTCCAACGGTGGTGAAAAGAACAATTTAGAGGAGTAAATTACGTTCTGCTAACTAAACGCGCAGTTTTCGAGGAAAAATGGAGATCTAAATGTTTCCCATTTGAATCAGTCTATAAGAGATTTTGCGGTTTTAAGCGTATTAAGCGAGTTAATTTCAATCTATTGCACTCTTCGGGAGCGAGTTTCCAAACAAATGGAAGCATCAGGTGCTAAATCGCTACAATCGAAGGGGGCTTGCCATTATTAGCATAATGATTACCATAATAAGGTCAAGGGCGCTCGCGAGGAGCCCTAAAGGATTATTTCCATCCTTTCTAGCGATTGAGAGAATCAAATGATGAATTAACTTTCCGCTGAAAATCGTTCTGAATAGTTTACTTAGCCGAAGCACAATTTCACGTATTTAGAAGGTTTCGGAAGATATTTTCCGATATTTTTTTGACGATTTAGTTTAGTTTGGAATCGATTTTTGAACGCTGCATCGAACGAGAAAATAAAGGAGTCGAAATGTTCGTCGGTTCTCGAGTTATGGCTTTAGCGAGCAAATTTCGATCGATTTCGTCATTATGGAGATGTTCGAGAAATTACGATGCTATGAAAATCATTCTATATTAATTATAGAGCTGAAAATCATTCTATAATCGTAGGAATTAAATAATTATTCAGCTTTGAGAGATGTATTTAAAAGAAACAAACTCATATTTCCCGCTACAAAGAAGTTTAACTCTTAATCGCCGATTTATTCATAATTTTTCTAATTTTTTTCCTTCCTCGATTTATTTCCGCATCTCTCCTCCCTTTCAATAAACTACTTTGCGGTGCGTAGTGACAAACGACTTTCCTTACCTTCGCAGGTGAACTGTCCGTAATGTTTGCCGGAGGATTTGTCGCCGCAGACGACGCACTCGATGTTTTGATTTTTGTCCGCCTGCGACCCGCCGGATTGCGACGAACTGTTGGTCCCCGGGGTCTCACCGCGGAGGACCAGCGCCTGAGAGCCGACAACTCCGAGGGCGTCAGGGTCTTGCCCCGAGCCTAGAGGCACGAGACCGACGGGGTCGCGCCACGGGACGACAGCGCTTCGCCCGTGGGTCCCGTGGTGTCCGAACTCCGGCGGTACAACGTGGGGGTGGTATGACGGCGGGGCTCCGCCAGGGGGGCCGCCTCCGCCGCTGGCCCCGCACAGCACCACCCCGCCCCCAACCCCACCGCCACTCTGTTCCACGAGAATCTTGCCGCTCCCGAGACCGCCGCTAACGCCGAGAACCGCCGCCGCCTCGGCCCAACCGCCTCCGCCGCACCACCAGACGCCGCCGTCCGTCACAGCAGCCGCCGCCGCAGACCTGCCGCTCGAAAACGGGACCAAAATTGTACGGCCGGCCTCCGACACTCACTTTTGAAACGAAACTCTAAACCGAAAGTTTTTTCGGGCGAATTATTTAAGAAAAAAAAAAAAGAAGAAGAAAACAAACGTGAATTTAAAACGACAAAAAATTGCCAACTATTACGTGAGGTCTATAAATCGCTCGGAATTGTTAATCGATAACGAAAAACCGTAAGTGAATATTATTATAACGCAAAACGAGAACGACACATGTGGGGAAATAATCGACCGCAGTTCAGTGATGTAGTGGCGGATGTGGTGGAACGTCTCATGAAGAACAATAAGAACGCGCGTAAGATTGTGACCCTTGCGCCCACGGGTCCAGGGACCGACTGGCTCCTCAGCGGTGAACCCTGACCCGATCCGCCGGCGGAGGAGCAGAGGCCGTGGCCCCCGCCAACCTCGCCCTAAGTAAAGTTGATCGGACGGGTTGGCGGGGCAGGGCGGCCTGTCCTTCCCCCACCCGAGGGGTTGCTATGACGACCTCATCTCGACCCCTTCCCATTGGCCCGGCCGCGACCCTTGGCCCCCCACCAGCCGAGCTCGCTGCCCCTTGCCCCCTCAACACACCCCGTACAACGACATTGGACGGAATCAAAACTTCGCGGGCGGTGACTCTCATCGATCTCAATTCATATCTTCGCTCTTCGGCGAAATTCGCCTTTGAATCGGGAGATCCGAAAGGAAATTGCGCTTTTACTAGGTATAGCGAAAAACTAGAAACAATAGTTGACATTAATTTTCCATAATGATTATTAGGTAGTTGTTGAATTGATAATTTTTAATTTGAGAAATCAGGCACAAATATATGACGCCATTGTAATCGTACTAGAAAAAGCATTTCTAATCCTAAAAAATTCTGTCCGTCCGCCGTCAACACTTTTCTGACGAAACTATAAAAGCTAAATTCTTGAAAATGTCACCAAAAATCAATCTCGGTCTGGCAATGGCTCAATTCTTTAGCCAAATCGATACCTCAATTTTAAGGGTATTTTTTGGGGGTTTTGAGAGGGAGAAAATGAGAATTTTCCGATGTTTTTAGAAAAAGGTGTATTTGGTATCATTTTCTATAGATTTTTAGCCGCTGAATCGAATGAGACCATCGCGGGGTGTAGCTTTATTGGTTCTCGAGTTATCGCAGCTTTTGTGACGAATTTGGGAGATTTTCAGATATTTGACATGAGGGTATAACTTCTTGGAGCTTTATTTTATTTTATTTTTTATTTTGCAAATATACGGGAACAAGCCCAATTAACAATAATTCGCAAAAATTTCGATTCTCATAGTTACTCGTTGGAATGCTCGTCGATCACTCTCTTTAACTATACCTACCGTAAGGCAAATAGTTCAGAATCCAATTTATAAATTAAGAAAAATAAAATTGATTAAAATTTTAATAGTTGCTACGCAGTTCGGAATAATTACGATCACAAACCACTGTACAATTTTTATTTTTTATTATTATTATTTTTTTTTTTATGTTTCTGACATGTGTTTTAATTTTTTCTTGAAAAAAAAAATAAAATTCTTCTAATGCTCCCTAAAAAAAGTCTCTCCTGAAAAATGCGATTTCAACAGAATTTCTTCATAACGTTCTTACAAATCTTCCTACAAAAATGTTATTTTCTTTTAAAAAATCGCCATATTCTTTCCAATTTTTCTTTAGAAATAAATTAATATTGTTCCTTATGTTTTTTGTAATTCTCTCCGACACAAAATATTCCTCCTGAAAAATGTATTTCTCACAAAAATATAACCCCTTAAAAAATCGCCCTTAAAAATTGAGGGGTAATAGGCCATAGCATTGAGCTATCGCCATCACAACCATAATTTGAGTATAAATATCTAGGTATTTCATGTTCATTTGGTTATTAGTACGTAGAAGTATCTAATAGTATTATTATATAATAATATGTGTATTATAATATTATATATGATTTCGTCATATTTGTTGTTCTTGTTGTTATTATTATATTTTGTTGTTGTTGTTATTATTATTATAATTATTTCTTTGCTGTTCTTGTTGTTTTTTATCATCATCATCATCATTATTATTATTATTATTACTTACTGTATTATTATTGTACTATTGTTTATTATCACTATTATACTTAGCCTATTTAGCTCTCATAGTGTTCCAGTAAAAATTTGTGGCAACTATAGCTACTTCAAATTGTGACAATTATTATTTTGGTAGTAGCGGCAATAATACTAAAATTGTGGTAATTATAGTAGTTTTAGTTGTTATTAAATAATAACTTCCCGCTCCCTTGAAACTCCCGAAAAAACTGGTCACCCGTAGGTGGGTTTTTTTTTACTTCCAGCAAATCAAGTAATTAAAATAATGTTATATTATTTCTATTCTCAAAGAAATGAGCGTTTAGTTAGTCATCAGTGAGAGAGAGAGAATGCCGATGGAACAGGTTGTGAGCGAGATGGAAACACGTGGCGGGACTGGGAGTTGGCGCAGCGCAGAGTTAAGTTACCGCCAAAGGGCAAGCGGCCAATGGGGTTGCTCCTCCGCGGCCCCGTGCCACCCCGTCGCTGACCTCCCACCCTCCGCGGATGACCTCCCTCCCTATGCCGCTCGAGCTCGCACTTACTTACAAGCCATATTTCGCCCTCCAGATCGACCTCGCGCCCCGCACGCCCGCCCCGTCGTAAGATTGTCCTAAACTCCTTCCCCCGCCCGCGCGTTTCGAATCTATTCAAATAGCTCGGGGCGGATACATTTTCCCCCGCCAAAAGCGCTTCGTTACCGCCCTCGCGCCAATTTGCGAGTCGATATATTCACATCGTTCATTTATCATCCTCGCTAATGTCAAAAAGGTGATCGCTCTAAATTGAACTTACGAATGAGCTTGAATGTTAATAAATAATAGAAATAAAACAGAGTTTCACCAAATTGTCATTTTCACTTAATTTTAACATCGCCATTTTGTAACTAATTTACGTGGTATTAAATTTCTTATAGTTAGAACTACTTAAATTTAACTTGAATTTAAATAGAGATCTTAATTTTATCCTGATTTTAGATTGAGAGATTTATATTAAATATAAATTGTTTCATCGTTACCTAGTTAGGGATTAAAGCTTAATTCCAGCCCTTTTCGTAAAATAAAAATAACGCTCCAAATGAATCTCAGGCTCAGTATTCTTTCATTTGTCATTAATTTGCGCACGTTAACGTCTTTATTTAATACATTTGGAGAGCGTTTGAACAGCAATCAGCTGAGTATACTTGGTGAAATTTGTGAACGTTTCCACCAAACAACAGATTGATAAATATTAGGGAAAACTCTGTAGCAAGTATTGTAAATTTGATCATTTTAATTTTTCTTACTTTTCAAATTAAAAGTTACATTTTTCACCTACAGGCAAAGTGTTCGACGACCATTTTCAACGAGTATAGAACGATTCTTGTAGCTCCAGAAATTTTCGAGCAATACCTTCATGCCAAATTAAAGCTATCAACCCCACGATGGTCTCATTCGATTCAGCGTCGTAAAATCGATATAAATTGATTGTCTCAAAAAGTTGGAAACGAGAATCGATATACATTGATTGTCTCAAAAAGTTGGAAACGTGAATTTTCCCCCCCAAAAACCTCTCCAAAATACCCTTGAGGTAGTGAAACCTCAACCTAAAATTGAGGTAATGATTTGGTGAGCCATTTAGCTATTGTCAGGCCAAGATTGATTCTGGTGAACATATCCATACCGAACACATCTCTGCTCCCAGAAGATTGGAAAATACGAATTTTGCACAATAATTTTTTCGCACTTTAAAAACCCACCCAAATTAAATGAGCGATCTGGATAAAGAATTGAGCAACTGTCAGGCTCGAGAATGATTTTCATTGATATTTTAGCAATTGAAAGTATCATAGTTTCCTCAGGAAAGTGAGACGAACTCATATTCGAACTGCGGTCCCTGCTTGATTCCTACCCGCCTAATTCCGTGTCCGATACTGCAGCTCTATTGTTTCAACGGATTCCCAACAATCATTTTTCTGTCTGTAAAGCGGGCCAAATATCGCACGAGCGCAGACGCCGAACAGCTTGCCAGGGATGACCTTTCGGCGCTAAGGCCAACAATTAGAACGTACAATGTTATTTAAGATCAGCCAGTGTTGACAAGGCGGAGAGGTCGGTCCGTGCAACGCGGGATTTGCCCGGCCAAAATTAGCGACGGATTCCGATGGTGCGCGTTTTAGCACGAGGCGCACTCGTTCTATTACAATCGAAGACCTTTGACGGCAGTTCACTGCTCTTGAATCTGACGCGTTCTCGAAGGGAGAAATTCGCATTCAATTAGATAGTTGTGAAAGAAACGAAAGCTATAACACTTGACTTGACCTCGATACAAATTTAGTGCGAAGGGTATTTTTCTACTCAAGTAACATTCTTACAAATAAAGTCAGTGGAGCTGACGTTTTTGGTTAATTATTCAATAATAAACCATTGTAATTGCCCAAGAAAAAAAAAATTCTAACCCCCCAAAACTTGATGTTTTACGTTTCAAGGCAACTGGAATCCGAATATCCGATAAAAAACGCTGCAAATGATTGTACAGTGGTTTATTATTCCTTCACTTCAATAGTGATTTAAGAAGATTATCCATTAGTGATAGTAATTATTCCGACCATGTGTGAACGTTCCAACCGAAAAACAGATTGTTAACTAAATTTTAGCTAAATTCTTGAAATTTCACGAAAAATCAATCTCGGTCCTACGACGGCCCAATTCTTGAACCAACTTGCTAGCTCAATTTTAAGGTATTTTTGGGGTTTTTAGGGGGAGAAAATTCATATTTTCCAAGGTTTTTCAGAAAAATGTGTACGTGGTATCAAATTCTATAGATTTTTGGACGCTGAATCGAATGAGACCATCGCGGGGTCGATAGCTTTATTGGTTCTCAAGTTATCACAGCTTTTGTGTCGAATTTGGGAGATTTTCAGAAAATGACACGAGGGAATAACTCGAGACTTCTTGGAGCTATAAAAATCTTTCTATACTCATTGGAATGGTCGTCAAACACTCTCTCCAGCTGTACCGTTAAGCAAAAAATTTAGCTTTTAATTAGGAAATTAAGAAAAATAAAAATGATTAAAATTACAATAGTTGCTACGGATTTTTCCCCATAGATACCATCTGTTTTTTCGGTGGGAACGTTCACTAATGTTTGGAATAATTAAAATCACAAATGGATAGTGTTTTTAAATCATTGAAGCGAAGGAATAATAAACTACAGTACAATCATTTGCAGCGTTTCTTCAACAGCGCCTACAATGGCTCTACAGAAGACTTGAAGCACCTCAATATTCCTGCACAACAGCCCGTAAATACGATTTTGATCTTGAACTTCACCTAATTGAAGCGAAGCGCATTCAAGATCAATATCTGTGCAATCGTTCAGATTACAACATTTTTTCGGAATGAGATGGCCTTTGAGTTGTAACCGCAGGGGTCCACCGCGATTCGCTAAAATAAAAACAATAGACCTACCCTAGGCGGTTCTCGGCGAGATTGTGGTTTGATTGTGCGAAAGGAATCGCATCGGCTGAAGGGGCTGAAATGAGAGTGGAAAAAAGGGAAACAGATGCCCGCGAGACGGCAAAGCCTCGTTGAATACGAGCGGGCTTCGAAAGATCAGAGGTTGGACAAGGCGGAATGAGAAAGCTCCATAGTAGGTACTCTTCTTGAGCG
The DNA here is from genome assembly GCA_037159825.1 of Tupiocoris notatus. Classification (NCBI taxonomy): domain Eukaryota; kingdom Metazoa; phylum Arthropoda; class Insecta; order Hemiptera; family Miridae; genus Tupiocoris; species Tupiocoris notatus. Next base: position 178,522 of record JASJUZ010000262.1, on the reverse strand, counting down.
AGTCAAGGGAGCAGAAACGTTCTGGAAGGACGCGAGAGGCTTTGGTACAAAGACCTCACGGCTGTGGCAAGAGTATCCCAAAAGCATGGCAGGGGTTGTAATGAGAGTGACGACAATGCGCCCCCGCACAATCAACCCCCTCGGGGATGTTTAATCAGAGCAGTAGTTCATCCATCACGATCTCACGCCGTCTATGGCGCAGGAAAACCAGCGAGTCCCCGTGGCAATGGCAAACGCCCTCTGAAGAAATTTTCCTTTGTACCAGTGCCATGTTCAGCCTTGAGTTCGTTGGCATTCTTCTCTTTGAGGTTTTTCGTTTATTTTTCAACAGCAGAAAAAAGGAAGAAAACACGTTCTAATCGCTCGAGAAATTTTCTTTTACCCCCGCCCCTTCGCAACGAAGTGCTTCAAGTTTTAAGGCGTGCGAAAGATCAAATTTTGAGGGGGTTAGAAAAATTTATTTTTTGGGCGATTACAATTGTTTGTTATTGAATAAAAAACCAAAACGCTGCAAATTATTGTGCAATAGTTTTTTATTCCTTTGCTTCAATAATTATTTAAGAAAACCATTTACTCGTAATGGTAACTATTCCGAACGTAAGAGAACGTTTGCACCTAAGAACAGACTGGTAACTAAATAAATGGTATTATAAGTATATTTAAAAATTCAATTTGGAAAAAAAATCTTTTAAGAAGTATTTTTTAAGTATATATTTTTTGGAAACTGTAAGAATCAATTAAGAAATACTATTTAGAATAACCTATAGAGATGAATAATAAACCAAAAGTAAAGAAAACAACCCGAAAAATAAATTTAAAATGTTCGAAAAATGTAATTTATAGTGGAATGTACTTATTGTGCACTTTTGGTGGGAAATTAATTGTAGAACTCTTTGGAATCATAGAAGTTCCCTTTCACTATATCGACGGAGATTTGACTTCAAATTATTAGGGAAATTCATAAAATAATACTAGAGTGATATCCTCCGCAGAAGCAATAAAACACCGCGTACAATCATTTGATGCGTTTGTCTCTCAGGAATAGTAGACTATTTCAAATTGCAGCCTGACAAGAGCGTGCATACGGTTACGTAACCTCGTATTACGACAGATATATCGATCTAATCGCCTCTCTATCGACAGTTTTTTGACTGGAAACATTGTCGAATGGAAGATAACGAATAATTTCTGCTTCCGCTAAAATTTAAGGAATGTCTCAATCTAGAAAAGAAATTGGATATAAATTTTTAATAAATCGTTTAAAAAAAACAATTGTTAGCAAATCATTAAAAAAAAGCAATTGTTAGCAAATCATTACAAAAAAGCAGTTGTTAGCAAATCATTTTTTTGAATTGTTAGTAAATTATTTTAACTTTTTTAAAAATAAATCAGTTCAAAAATCAATAAATAAAAAAGGCAAAAATTCTTTAAAATTGATTCTTTTTAATTTTAGTTTTTTTAGTTTAATAAAAATCATCAAAATAGAATAATAAAAATTGTAAAGATCAAAAATGGTCAGGAAATAATTTTTTACTCATTTTAAGAAATTGTAGTTAATTTGTTTAAAAAATAAAATTAAAAAAAAAACCAAAAACGTAACGCCATTAATTATGTGTTTTCAGGTAATCTCGCTAGTTCGGCACTATCCGAAACTTCCACTTTGCAATAGCGTCCATTTCCGCCGACCGAATGTTTCATTTCAACGGTATTTGGCGCACTTCCGCGTAGCGATTGCGCAGTGAGCCAATTTAACGTCGTTACGGTTCCGCGCTTGCGGTTGATGTTTTCGCAGTTAGTTAATGGCCGCTGAGGCTTCTAGCACCGCGAGTGATATGGAAATTCCACACTCAACGCGTGAGCTAATCTCGTTCAGCGAAGCTTTGAAGGTGTCCATTGCGCTCGTTCGGGAGGACATTTTCGACTCGCTAGCGGCTTTCGATCCCCCGCGGACTGTTAAGTGCATGGGAGAAACTTATGCGAGCTCGAAAAACGTCCTTTCGTCAAATATTTACACGGCAGAAGTGATAGTCTGAGTGAAAAAATTGGGAAGATGGAGCGAAAAGGTTACGAAGCGCTTATGAGATAGAAGTAGAATTTTAGTTAAGTAGAATTGTCTCCCTCGGAAATCCAAGATCAAAAGAAACGCCCTAATTACGGAAAACGAGCTCAGAAAAGTATTTTCGTGCGAATATGACACGCCTATAAGATTTATGAAGCTCAAGTAAGCCAGGCGACAGATAAAGCTCCGTTTTTCCACTTCTCCTTCGGCCTCTCATTAGTCCAAGACGAGAAACGAGGGCGGAAAAAATAGGAAAAACAATATTTCCATGCTGTAATCACTGACAAAGCCCCCGAAAGAGCTATAGAAGTCGAGAGGAAGGTTATTAATATTAACGTCGATAAGATAGCAAAGAAAAACAAGAGATACGGAGCTGTGTGAACTGAAGTGTTGGTAGCGGGACGTGGTTTCCACTTGGTAATGAGCCACTCAAGGTTTGTTTTAATTTATGGAGATGAGTTGACTGCTTTATCTTAGTGACGTCAGCGGTCCCTTCTCTGCATCCAACATTTTTGCAGTCCTTTCTTTACTTCTTCGTGTTTTCGTGAGGAATTTCTCCGACGAAAAGGGCTCGCCGAGGAGCGAAGTGCGACTACGAAGGGACCGGCGCTTCTCGGTTGGCTTAATTAAAGAAGTAACTGGAGAACAGTTAACGAAGGCGAAGAAGGAAGGCAGCCAATTTATTAAGTAGTCCGCCTCTCTGTTGGCAACGATGAACCATCGCACTCAGTCATCTTCACTGACTTCCCGCTACTGTTATAGTCGTCCGCAACACTTTCCGACAAGATCAATTTACCACAGCGTCGCGAATATCGCAAAACGCTGCCAATAATCGTTCGGATTTGTCGTAAGCCATAAATCTATTTTAGCAGTCGTCGAAACTTGAAGTATTCCAGTTGTTCTTGCGTCTATGGCAAGATGAGATGATTTTGCAATGGATAGCACGTGGCGTGTCATCTGGCATTGAGGAAATATTCAAAACATTCCCGTCCTTCCAAACCCCTTCCTCTTCCTGGCATGTACTAACTTCGTCTAAAATCGCTGGTCGGCAATAGTCTTCCGCGAATCCTTTGATGATTTTCCGTATCAAGAAATTCCGTATCAATTGCCCGCTCAGACCTTACACCTATAATAGCTAGCCTTACAGGCTCGTTTTTTCCTTTCAAAAATCGCGGCAAGGGAGAATTTCCTTTCAAAAATCATTTCCGTTAGCACGCGCCTTGAAAGTCGTCATATGATTCGGAAAAGTATTCGGGGAAGACTGCTTCCGACTAGTGATTTTAGACCACGTAATTTATCACAAGAAAGGAATGATTTCAAGTTCAATTTATTCAGATCATCATCAGAAACTGTCTTACAAATCACCTCTACACTCATCTCATCGTCTGTCAAATCACCTCATGTGGAAATCATCTCATCATCTGGAGAATCATCTCATTATCTGGAAAATCATCTTATCTGGCATTAGTCTCTTCATCTGGAAAATCATTTCACCAACTTGCAAATCACCTCAGCAGTCATCTCATCATCTGGCAAATCACCTAATGTGGAAATCATCTCATCATCTGGAGAATCATCTCATTATCTGGAAAATCATCTTTCTGGCATTAGTCTCTTCATCTGGAAAATTATTTCACCAACTTGCAAATCACCTCTGCAGTCATCTCATCATCTGGCAAATCACCTAATGTGGAAATCATCTCATCATCTGGAAAATCATCTTATCATCTAATCCTCTGAAAATCATCTTAACTGGCATCAATCTAATCATCATAAAAATCATATCAACAGCATGGCCATAAATCCAAATTTTCCCCCTCAGATTTAATCCCTTGGAGAATCCCCTCCCGTTTCCTCTCCCGTAGTGCGTGATACGACTTTTCAAAGAAAAACAAAATGTCTTTCCTCTCTCTTTCCCACGAGCCGTGATTTTCCAAAGGAAAGAACGTCTGAGCATGACCAGCTTTTAAACCGTTGACAATTAATATTTATCCTTGTGATCCACTCCTATCTGGAGATCGATTTATCATAGCGATTGACAAACAATATAGTTGCAATATCGAAACAGCCTGACCTTTCGCTGCGTTGCCGGATTTATTTATTTATTTTCCAACAATCGGCAGCCAGAGTAGGTCAGCTTCAGTTCTTATTAGATGGTATTCAACCACCCATCGCCGCCCAGAGTCCCCTTTACGCTTGACCATAATTTGGGCCAGAGCATTCGACAACATAGCAATGAGACCCGCCCGATTTCGTGTCCGCTATAGCCTAAAGTGCCCTGCCGCTATTACATGAAGTATGAAATAGAGTAAACTCCTATTTGTCCCTGTTAGGGTTCACTGAACAAGTTTGCGAGGAAAAGAGGGTATTTATGGTCCTTGACTTATCTATTAAACTCACCTAACTTCGATAACAAAAACGCCATTTAAATAAGAATTTGAGTGTTTTATAAGGTTCAACTCGCCATTATTCTAATACGTAAACAGCTCGTTGAAATAGAGGATCGTAGCAATTATTGAGGGCCGCGCTCGGTCAGTTTTATCGCGAGATAAAAGAGGTCACCTCTACCGCTGGTATTTTTAACGACGCTGTTTTCGAAACACGGATAACGAGCGGGAGCGAATGAAAATCACATTCATCCAAATCATTTAATGTCGATTGCAGGATACCAAACTCCTTCTGGGCTCAAGATAACGAAAATCGAGGTGCCATTCTGCACAATTTGTCAAACCTTATGGGTGGAAAACATTTTTTTTTTTTTTTTTTTGTAACGAGTACTTAGTTGCTTGATATTTGGACAATGCTGAGAAAAATTAGGTTGAAAAATGTTCTTCCTAGATCATAAATCGAGTAGCAGCTTAATAATACATAATAAATCGAAGTTTTTTTTTTTTCACCGAATAAGAAGAAACATAAAGGAATGAGGAGTTTCCAGCAAGCTCAACTATCCTTATAAAAACTGCTGTAAAGAGGGGTTTCAATTCTTGGCAAATTTCCCTTCAAGGGAACAGCGGTTAAACTTTAGAGATTAGGTAAGTGATAAATAATTAAGCTCTAGAGTTGCGGATACGAAATTAGGCGGGCCTGAAAAATTGCGGTGTTGCCAGCTCGCGCCCAACGGATTCATGATCCAATCCGAATTTCCCTAATATTACTATTCCTGACTGAATTGAAACTTATTTTCGACTCTCTCGCTTGAAATCCGATATGATGCCGCAATAGCGCTGAAAAAAAGGCCTACTATTTGACAGCGCATAAAAGAACATCACGGGCGAACGAGTTCTAAAAGGGGTGAGGAGAGACTGGCCAAATTAATAAACCCGAGATTTTTATTCAATTCCGGGCCTCCCCAGATTAATATACGTCGGAGATAGGGTGCCATGAAAGGGACTCGTGGATTGGCAATGGTGAGCGAGCGGGGGTGGGACACAGAACATTGATAAGGGTTAACAGAAAAACCGCAGACTGAGGGGAGTTCGGGTCTTTGGTCGGCGAAAGGACTGGTTGACGTGAGGGCAGAAGCCCCCGAGGCCTTTATGGTGATTGCGGTGAAAAGAGTCACCATACAAATCGAGAATGGTCTATAGGACTACCTCGGAAATAATCTGTACACTGTGTATCGAACGAATAAGAATGTTCTTCGCTGTTTTGGCTTCTAGTCTAATTATGTTCTCACCATTTCACAATAAAAGTATTCCTTTTCCGTTGAGAGCTAGCTCTGAAAATTAATTCACTCCAATTACTACGAATTTCTTTCAATTGGGAATACGATCTGTTTTCATCGAATGGTCAACATACTCTCGAAGGAATCGGAAGTTGTTGCATCATGAGCCATAACGGTCTCATTCGATTCAGCGTCCAAAAATCTTTAGAAATGTATACCAAACTTTTTCTGGAAAACGTTGGAAAAAAAAACAAATTTTCTCCCCCTTTTAAAATTGGTTATCTATGTTACATACTACATCGTACTGTTCAATCTATGAACACCACTGGTTTACAGTTTGAATTTATACTGGTTTAAAATTCAGATATTAATTTCATTAGACAATTAATTAAAAATCATAAATATTAATTAATAAAAATTAATACAATTTCCATCAAAATTTAACATTTCCATCAAAATTTAAACGTTCTAAAAAAAATTCTATAAAAAATTCCATCAAAGTTTAAAATTTCTATCAGAACATTTCCGTCAAAATTTAAAATTTCCATCAAAATTATCAATACAATTAATAAATATTATATCGAGGATTTAAAAATTAGATATTAATTTAAAATTTATATTTACGAAGGTTTAAAGTTAAAAAAAAATTTCTTGATTGTTTTCTAAATTTTTTGTTTTCAACAGTTAGTCCGTTGTAGACAATTTTGACCGTTTTTTAGCTGACTTTTTTTGACAGTTCATCAGTTTTTGGCAGTGTATTACAACAGTGTCAAATTTTGACAGGATTTTTTTTGGTTTGTAATTTTAAAACAGAATTTTTTTTACAGTTTATCTCAGTTTTAGACAATTTTTTCGACCTTCAAACGTGTACAAAGTTTTTGATCGACAGTTCTTTATCGTTTGACAGTTTTCAACAGTTTTTCAGCGCGGTAATTTTCGACAAATTGACCGGTTTTAACCGTTTGACAGCAATAGAACAGTTTGGATGTTGTTGACTGTTCTATCGCTATTCGCTCGTCTTCACTCGCGTTTCCGTGATATTCCAAGGTAAAGAACGTTTTTAATATCAAATTTTCGCCGAGTGTGGCTCATTAGTCGATTACTGTCGAATATGCGGGAAGGCTATGAAGTTGCTGAGCGATACCGTTGTCCCCTCGGGGACTATGACGAATGTTCATACATATTGCATGTTGAACAGATGCCGAGTTTTTCTTACGCTGTGGCGTCACTAAGAGGTTGATGTGGAGAAAGAGGGGGCCCCCATCACCGGCCGCTGATCTGCATCCGAGAGCACAATCAGCCCTTGTCGTCAATCTTAATCATTCCTCTTCTATGAGAGAGACCTTATTACTTTTAAATTGATGTCTTTCGTTTGTTATGTGGGCGTTCACCCCTTGCTACCAATTAAAGGCGACCAATATACATAACCGCGGACCGGGGGACGGCCGAATCGACGCTTATCGTTGACTGGACGCGAAACCAATACTGGTAAAGAAATAAGAAGCTTTTGAACTAATCTCTCGTGTTTATTCGGACGAAGGAAAGCCAATCGTCGGATAAATAATGACTGAAATCGATAAATAATGCGAATAATATTAATTAAAAAATAGCAACTAACGAACGGTTTTCGAGGAGATATTGTCTGAATATTATAGCTCTTCTATAGACAAAATATAAGCCGTTTAAAACCCCAGTTCTCTGTTATGGCCTTGAGCGCAGTTAGTGGACCAGTCAGCTTGATTACCAGGCGATTCGTTAACTGGCGTGAATGTAACCGCCTCTCGGTCATTTCCATTTCGTGACCGGACAATCTAGCTCGGTTGCTAAGTGTCGAAAGACGGACTGATTTCGGTTTGAAGGAGTACATTCATGGTGGAGGAAATTTCGACTAATATCGTGCTAAACTTAATATTCGAATTGAAGCACCGAAGGTCGACTCTAAAACATGATAAACCATTGAAACCTTAGCCTGAGGGGTATGCTTAACCCTCGTAAACTTCAGCTTCGGGGGACAAAGGTTTGAAATTCTCCTTTAGAGTCGAAGCTACAAAATTCCGTAAAATAATTCAATAACAGTAAAACCAGTGGTGTTCATAGATCACACAGTACTTCCATGTTTAAGTCGGTAAGAGATATAACTAATTATAAAATCAAAAAGCTCATACTAAAAACGCAACGTTATTACTCTAAAACTGTTATTGAAAAATTAGCTAGAAGAACCAAAAAAAAAGCACGATTTAGGTTAATTATACGGAAGTGCAGTATGTGAGCCTAACATAACGATTCATGCCAAGTTTTGTAAAATTGAATAATTTTAATATATCTCCAGAGTCAAAGATATTGATTTTTTTCGGTCTGCAAAAATCTTAATATCGAAAAAACGGCATTAGGCGGAAGTACGGTGTGTGATCCAACCGATATAAACCAGGTTTTGTGATTTGAGTCGTTTTTATAGCAAGGAGATCCAAATATACAAAAGTTCAATGATAAATTAACTGAGTGACACCCAATAAAGCGAAAATAAAATCAAGGGACATTCAGCTGACATATAGAAAATTTTCAAGTCCCCCAGCGTTCAAATATAATCGTTTTTACAGTCTGTAAAAATTAAAATACACTCAATTTGCGAATAACGCGGAAGTTACTCAATGTGATCTATGTGATAAAAATCAAGCTTCATTCAATCGTCGTCCGAAACATTTCAAGACCTTGCCCGTTCAAATATATTGATTTTCGCGGCTAATAAAAATCAAAATACAAAAAATACGCACCAGCGAAATTATGAAAAAAAATCACAAAGTGGAGCAACGGTATGTGACCCAATATACAAAAAATTGAGCATCATCTGCACGCCATAATGAACATTTTAAGACCACAAACGTTTAAAAATATTGACTCTTATTGCCTGTAAAAATCGAAACAGAAAAAACTTTGAACGATTATAACTCGGAAGTACTGTGTGTTATCCAAAATCTGGAAATGTTTAATTTTGCACATTTACTAGGACAATATCCTCTGGAAATTTCATCCATTTTACGCGAAGATGTAACGATATACGTAGTTTTTCGACCACAGACGCTGGTTCCGAAAGTGATTCTGAGTATATATTATGAAAATTTCTTTCAACAGGACCTTTTTTACAAATTTGACTTCTCAGACGATCGCAACACTTCCACTTACTTCGTCAACATGGAAGTAAAATGTAATTTAGTAAGTATAACAAACAATCCCTGAATGCTAAGAGCGTAATATTACTCGAGGCAGAATGAAGTGATCGTCGACATTCAAAGTCAAAGAATATTCGAGTGGAAAAAGAACTCACCGCTGACCGCTTGTTGACATGCGGGGCAGCTGTTAATTAAGTCGAGGGAAATAACGTAAATCTTTGGTTTCTGTCGGGTCAAGCAGGTCGTTCCTATCCGACGATCTCAGTTTCAAGCGTCGTTTGAAAGGTCTCTTTGCCGGAAGTGTCTTTTAGATTCCTATAGCGATAACAATTGCAAAAGAGCGTCGACCAATTAAATGGAAAAATAGACGCGACGAAAATTTTCGTACGGCGATTAAAAGAGAGAAGAGAAGAAAAACGTATGAGGAGGTCCTTCGTCACCTGCGAGAAACCTGAGGCATCCGAATGTCAAATCGGTCTCGCACCTGGAACTATAAATTCGACGTAAGCATCTGCCCGATTAAATTATAAATATTTTACTCTTTACTCTAAATTTTCAGATATTTACTCAAAAGGTGAATAACATCTGAAAATAATTTCTCCGTACTAGTGGTCGACAGTTGATGCAAATTGACGACTTATGAACCAAATATCAATAAAATACTGGCTTTTTATATTGGCAGCCCGTTTTTGTAACGGGCGTTTTCTCATAAAATGAAATGAGAGTTGTAAGTTTTCAGGGTGAGGGAGAGGTGAACTTTGCGACTCTTTCTCCATCGCTCCTTTGACTAGATCTTTCGCCCCTTAGCAACATCAGGGCTATCGAGTCATAGGTACCTGTTGGACCTAGGTAGCCCTGAAGATGCCCGAATGGCGCGAAATATCTAGCTGAATGAAAGGAACAATGGAGAAAGAGTCGCCAAGTTTATCTCCCCTCACCACAATAACTAAGTGAAAAATACGACAAACAACAGAATAGTTGAAGGTTTAAGGTTGAAGGTTGAGGTTGAAGGTTGAGGTTGAAGGTTGAGGTTGAAGGTTGAGGTTGAAGGTTGAGGTTGAAGGTTGAGGTTGAAGGTTGAGGTTGAAGGTTGAGGTTGAAGGTTGAGGTTGAAGGTTGAGGTTGAAGGTTGAGGTTGAAGGTTGAGGTTGAAGGTTGAGGTTGAAGGTTGAGGTTGAAGGTTGAGGTTGAAGGTTGAGGTTGAAGGTTGAGGTTGAAGGTTGAGGTTGAAGGTTGAGGTTGAAGGTTGAGGTTGAAGGTTGAGGTTGAAGGTTGAGGTTGAAGGTTGAGGTTGAAGGTTGAGGTTGAAGGTTGAGGTTGAAGGTTGAGGTTGAAGGTTGAAGTTGAAGGTTGAAGTTGAAGTTGTAGTTATGATATAAACATTCCATAAATGTTAATCGGAATCGTTGAATTTTAGATCACACAACAGATACAATAATTCCATGAAATTATTCAGAGGACTTCTTATAAAACGTCGTAAATCGAAACCATTTCAATATGAAGAGGTATTTTATTTATAAACTTGTTAATTCCTATTATTGATGCATCTTAGGAATGCCATCTGTTTCTCGTCTGAATATAGAATAGTCCAAATAGCGGTGCGATTTTGTAAAATAAAAATGACATATTTCAGTTCATTTTATCTCGCCGTTTATTCGAGTTGCCTACCGGCTTTTCCGACTAGTTCCTCCTTCCATTAAGGAAGTTACCGTCTGTGGGAATCTTCCGCCGATGGTTGCAACTTGTTATCCCTTCGGACGCCGGTGGACAATGCCCGAGTGACCCCTTCTATGCAAGGTCACTTCTTCCTATAGAAGGTATCTTGAATTGAAAAGGGTGCAGACAAGAAATCCTAGATGAATTTCCAACATTTTTTCAACGAAAGTATGCTCTAGGAAGGGTAAGTGAATTTGAAAAGTGGACAGGTTGCCTACAAGTTTCTACCCCTTTTGACGGGCAGAGGGGCGCGTCATCGACCTGCAGACGTGGAAGACCTGTTTTTCTCATGAGTCTCCCGATTAAGAAAAGCAGCGACATGTTTTTCTCATGAGCACCGAACCTCACGAACAGGTTGAGCTCAATTTCTGTTAGAGGAGGATAATGAGACATTCACTGAAGCACATACCTTGTAAATCTTATATAAATAATGATAATTAATGATGATAATTAGGTATAAATTATGATAATTAAGGTATAATAAGGTATAACTATTAAGGTATAATAATTAGGGTAATTATTCAAGGTATAAATGATGATAATTAATATCGCCTTTATATCATCTTCGGCATTGAACATCAGTTTTACAGTTTTTTTTTTTTTTTTTTTTTTTTTTTTTTTTTTTTTTTTTACTGCGAATAAAATCTTTTCTATCATCTTTATTGAAGATCCATGCTGATAAGATGATGTCAATAAAAGAAGAAAAATCTATACAAACTGTGCTGAATATGTTAAAACCAGTGTTTAGAGAAATTTTATATAATTTTTAAGATTTTTGTCTACCATTGATTTTTTCTCCCGCTCCCATTTAGTTTTTTCCCTTGTTTTTGTTAAAAAATAACGTCCAGGTTCTTTTTCGCTTTTAGCGTTCCCGTCATCTAGGAAAAATTACTTGCTATTCTCGTGCTGTAAAAAGAAAAACAATCCTTTTCAGAATACAAATTTTCACCAAAATTCCAAACCTCATTATATCAACTCCAACTGTACCCTTCCGCCCACATCATCTTGGTCCATTTTTCCCCGATCCTTCAACCAACGAATTCGTCGACGTCGTCAGCCAGGGGGCGCCTATCTCGACAGCTTCATTCGTCAATCGCCAGGTACGGATTACTTTTTGTTCTCTTCCTAATTTATTTCCGCTCCTCAAAATAACTAGCTCCCGTCTACAGTTCCACTTCAATTACATTTCCAGTTTACCAACGTCTTCTAGCGTTGGTCCTCCTCAAAACTTTTTTTATTGTTTCGCTCAATTTAATGTTTACAACCTGTATCGAAAAACTTGGATTTTTTCATGGGCCCACAATTCGATCGCTGTTTTCTCGCCGTAAGAAAATATCTTTACATAACAGTCTTACGGCGAAATCTTACGGAAGGCGATACGGATTGTTCGGAAATCGTATAAATTCAAGAGTAACATCTTACACCGAACTTCCTCTACGGATCGAAGTCGGGGTTTCATGAGCTGGTTTAACACAGATATTCGATACGAGATAGTGTCTTCTGGGTCTTGATTCGTCTCAATTTCAAAGCTCTGTGTAATCGTCGACGTTCGAAATGGGAGTGATTTGTGTTTTCGATTTATTATTCAATTAAAAGCCATTCTAATCGCAAAATTAATAAGAAAATCGCTGGCAATGATTGTACATAGGTTTATTATTCTTTAGCTTCAATTATGATTTAAGAAGATTATCCATTTGTGATAGTAAGTAATTATTTCGAAAATTTGTAAACAGAACAACAGATTGGTAACTATAAGGGAAAACTCTGTAGCAACTATTGTATAATTTCAATAATTTTCATTTTTCTCAATTTCAATATTGAAAGCTAAATTTTCGCCAAATTCGACACAAAAGCTGCGATAACTCGAGAACCAATAAAGCTACCTACCCCGCGATGGTCTCGTTCGATTCAGCGTCCAAACGTCCATAGAAATTGATACCAAATTCATCTTTTTCTAGAAAGTGTTGGAAAATAATAATTTTCACCCCAAAAAATGCCCTTAAAATTGAGGTAGCAATCGTTTATCGAATAGAGCCATTGTGAGGCTAATATCGATATTTTGTGAAAATTTCGAAAATTTAGCTTTTATAGTTTTGTCGGAATTGTCTTTTAGGCTTCCGGAGGACGGTCAGAATTATTAAATTATTATCGAATAATAAACCAGAATTGAAAAATTAAAATGAAAAAACTCGCCAGAAATTTTAGCAAGGTATATTCGCAAATAAATATAGTTTAAAAATAAAATAAATAATTTAGAATAAAATAAAATGAAAAATAAAAATAAATTAATTATAATTTATATTACAAAATTAAAATGATTTTTTTTCTAGATAAAAAATCAAAATCATTGAATTAATTTATTTAACGAGTGAATCACGACAATTGAGAATAATTCAGACTTTTAGTTAACTAGTTTTTCCCTTATAATATCCAACATAATAATATATTCTGCGTTTTACATAAATTAAATCGCCTCACTTCGGCGCCTCGTCAGTTATAATTAACAACTCCGAAACATAATTGAATATAAGTAAAAATTCAATAATCGATTTATTTCGAGTAAAATTTTCCGCTGTCGATTATTGTAATTTATGAGGCTTTTCAGAGTAATCAAGTTGCGTTCGTCTGTTGAAGGTAAATCGCTTCGTACCCCTTAATATTCCGCGTGGCGACCACTTGTTAAAAATTACAATATCAATTAGCCATAGAAACAAAGACGCCACGCGAGCGAACGTAAACAAAACGCGACCCAGCGAAGAAAAAAGCTAATCTTCGGTGGACCCCTTTGAAATCAACGTGCTGTAATGAAATTTTCGTTTGAAAGGTCTTTAAGCACGCGACGCAAGTGCGGCACTCGTGCGTCAAGCACGAGCTTTAATTGTGACTAGCTCGTGCGGGGAGCAGAAGTTTCGTTGAGACAATGGGCAAACCTTCGGAGACAGCGTTGAGACAATGGGCCGAAAGTCATCATCCGGTCGTCCGCTCGTTGGCAAGAGCAGGTGACGTGTCCGACCCCGGATGATGGTTTTCTCTCTTTAGATTCAGTAAACGTGAGTAGGTAGCTACTTCGAGCCTGTCAGCTCCTATCTCTATTCTAATGAATGCACCCTCCCAGAAGTTTTTCCCCCCTTGCCGAAAACCGAAAGGACGATAAGAAGCATAGGCGAGACGGACCCTTTCGAAAACCTTACGTTTCTGAAGGGGTTTGTGCAAAGCCTTAAAGTGGAAACGGTGCGGAGGAGCGGGACCGAAGGACGCATTATTCAAATTGGAACGGAAAGCCACCCCAGTAGTTGTAATAGCGGACCGAGATAGCGCTCTAGCGCTCGGCATCTCTGTCCGTAGGGAAGGACAATAGACAACTCTCCCTATACTTCCCATTGTAGGAACGGAGGACAACGGTCAAACTGTGCGTTCCTTGTGTTTGTAAACTGGGCAAAGTCTTTAAACAGTCCGTGGGAACAATATTCGGAGCTGGCCGAGACCACAATAAATTTGGCCACCGTTTGGGATAGGGGCGAATGTTAAGCCCGCCCCTGTCCAAGCTACGGGGACTACTACGTCTCAAGATTAGAGGATGCATAGCCGAACTGTAAATCAACTGTGAATATTCCAACAGAGCCTCCTCATCGATCCTTTTCCCAACGTGAATCTCACGATGCGGAATTCGACGGCCAACCGTCTCTAAGAATCTATTTCATCCCATTGTTGGATTCGAGCGAAGCGAAGCGTATCGTGAAATTGTTAGCGGTAGATCTGATGTTGAAAATAAAATCGTGGCGCGTTAAGATTACGCGGTGTTTCCAGAATGACAAATAAAAACGCTGCAAATGATTGTCCAGTGGTTTATTATTCCCCGAATATTTGATTTTATTCGAGCCGAATCTCGCGAAAAATGGAACTTATATTAAGCCAAATATATGATGAAAAACTCGAACAGTGCGGAAGTAGTGAGTGTGACCCTTAAAACAAATACCGCAAATTTTTTCCCGCTTAAAAATTCGGATAAAACATTTAACTGAATTTGATTTGATTTTTTACATTTTTGGTTTATTATTCAATAATAAACCATTGTAATCGCCCAAGAAAAAAAAAATTCTAACCCCCCCTCAAAATTTGATGTTTTACGTTTCAAGGCATGTAGAATCCGAATATCCAATAAAAAAATTTCTGTCCGTCCGCCGTACGCCGTCCGCCGTACGCCGTTAGCAGTTTTCCAGCCAAACTGTGAGAGCTAAAACTTTGAAATTTTCACCAAAAATCAATCTCGGTCCTACGACGGCCCAATTCTTGAACCAACTTGCTAGCTCAATTTTAAGGGTATTTTTGGGGGGTTTTGAGGGGGAGAAAATTCATATTTTCCAAGGATTGTCAGAGAAATGTGTACGTGGTATCAAATTATATAGATTTTTGGACGCTGAATCGAATGAGACCATCGCCGGGTCGATACCTTTATTGGTTCTCGAGTTATCGCAGCTTTTGTGCCAAATTTGGGAGATTTTCAGAAATTTGACATGAGGGTATAACTCGAGAGTTCTTGGAGCTATAAAAATCGTTCTATACTCATTGGAATGGTCGTCAAACACTCTCTCCAGCTGTATCGTTAGGCAATAGGTTTAGCTTTTAATTAGGAAATTAGGAAAAATAAAAATTATTAAAATTACAATAGTTGCTACGGATTTTTCTTCTATAGTTACCATCTGTTTTTCGGTGGGAACGTTCACAAATGTTCAGAATATTTAAAATGACAAATGGATGGTCTTCTTAAATCAATATTGAAGCGAAATAATAATAAACCACTGTACAATCATTTGCAGCGTTTTTAGTCACTATTTGGCGGGTGACATTTGCTAAGAAAATTCCTCCGAGTAAATAATTGACAATTGGAAATATATTAAAATAGTTCGATAATGAAAATTGTTTACTTTTTCAATTTCATAATTGTTACTCAATAAAAATTTTCGGAAAAAAATTAGCGAAGGAAATTTTTCCGAGTAAATAATTGACAGTTGGAAAAATATTCAAGTAGTTCAATAATGGTAAAAATTGTTTACTATGTCAATTTCAAAATGTTCACACGATAAAATTTTTCGGAAATTATTAATCGAATTCGATTTCATTCTTTACAATTTCTAATTATTTTCGGCCCGTGAAATACTTACGCGAAGAAATTTCCTCCCAGTAAATAATTGACAATTGGAAAAATATTCAAATAGTTTAATAAATTGTTTACTTTTCAATTTCAAAATTTTCACTCGACGAAAATTTCACTTTTTTCTTGTCTTCGACAATTTTCACCGCTACTCGACAATTTTCCCCTAAAACGTTGACAAACAACCGTTTTATAACAGTTGAAAAGCTATTAGAACGCTATTCAAAATTGTTAAATAATGAAAATTGTTTACTTTTCAATTTTAAAATGTTCACTCGATAATAATTTTCGGAAAAAATTTCCGCCAAACATTTAATTGAATTCGATTTCATTCTTTACGATTTCTAATCATTTTTGGCCCGTGAAATACGAGAAAAAATTTCTCCCATTAAATAATCGACAATTGGAAGAATATTCAAATGGTTCAATAATAAAAATTGTTTACTTTATCAATTTTAAAATTTTCACTTTTCTCTCGTTTTCGACAATTTTCACCGCTAGTCGACAATTTTCCCCAAAAACGTTGACAAACAACCGTTTATAACATATATTTTTAATTTACGTTCGGATTCGACAGTGTTTGAACAATTTTGGCGAAATATCGTCTCTCGTTTCGATAAATCGTATTATCTCGCTGACCATTCTCATGCTAATAGAAAACGGGGTTCCAGGTAAATGCAATAATGGTTCAAAACGTTAACTGCCGACCGTAAAATGTCGCCATATTTGGGGCGAAGGATGATTGAAATTTTAACTATCGTCGTCCAATGTCGCGCATTCTTCGTGCCGAGGAACGCGATTGCAGTCTGGGATCGAGTCGTAAAACCGAACTGGTCTGGGTCTTAGCAGGGGTGCGAACGGCTCTAACGCTGGCGTATTTGCATAGGAAGGATCATGAAATTTTCATCAGACGAGCTCGTAATGAGGGCTCCGCAATATCTGAGATGCCCTCGTGGAACTCATGCTCAGCGTGTTGCGTTCGTAACGATCACGCACTTGCCCGGTCGTACCACTTAGGTGTTCCCCCATACGCGGGAGAGCCACCTTGTTAATAACATCACTAACTACTTAGGCGCGCCGTGCTTATTAGGCGCAAAAGGTGAACCCTTAGTATTTAGACGGTCTTGGACGCTTTTGTTTTCCAACCCTCGAAAAGGATAGCTGGAGGGAACAAAAGGAATAGACACGCGGTCGGCACGCGACGGTAGTCGCCGATTACAATTAGCGGACTGAGGTAGGTAAGATCGCAAGAATTCTCTTTAAAGCTGACACTTCACTAGAAGCGTTTTGAAGGAGCGACTGCATCGAGCGACTTATCGTGAAGTCAGGAACGCTTTGTTGCAACGAGCGACGAGTACGTTTTCGATGCGATCTGTCGCTCGTTTTTGGTTTATTATTCAATAATAAACCATTGTAATCGCCCAAGAAAAAAAAATTTCTAACCCCCCCTCAAAATTTGATGTTTTACGTTTCAAGGCATGTAGAATCCGAATATCCAATAAAAAAATTTCTGTCCGTCCGCCGTACGCCGTACGCCGTACGCCCAAACTGTAAGAGCTAAAAATTTGAAATTTTCACCAAAAATCAATCTCGGTCCTACGACGGCCCAATTCTTGAACCAACTTGCTAGCTCAATTTAAAGGGTATTTTTGGGGGGTTTTGAGGGGTAGAAAATTCATATTTTCCAAGGTTTTTCAGAGAAATGTGTACGTGGTATCAAATTATATAGATTTTTGGACGCTGAATCGAATGAGACCATCGCCGGGTCGATAGCTTTATTGGTTCTCGAGTTATCGCAGCTTTTGTGAAAAATTTGGGAGATTTTCAGAAATTTGACACGAGGGTATAACTCGAGAGTTCTTGGAGCTATAAAAATCGTTTTATACTCATTGGAATGGTCGTTAAACACTCTCTCCAGCTGTATCGTTAGGCAACAGGTTTAGTTTTTAATTAGGAAATTAAGAAAAATAAAAATTATTAAAATTACAATAGTTGCTACGGATTTTTCTTCTATAGTTACCATCTGTTTTTCGGTGGGAACGTTCACAAATTTTCGGAATATTTAAAATGACAAATGGATGGTGTTCTTAAATCAATATTGAAGCGAAATAATAATAAACCACTGTACAATCATTTGCAGCGTTTTTTCTCTTTTTCGTCGCTCTTCTTCGCGCAACGAGCTCACGCGTTCGATGATTTATTACGGCGTCACATTTTTACGCGCGACCGGTCGCTTCAATTGTCGCCTTATTGTAACGCTTGCTCGTCTGTAACGCCTTGCGTCAAAACGCTCCCAGTAGAAAAACGCTGCAAATTATTGTACAGTGGTTTATTATTCCTTCGCTTCAATAATGATTTAGGAAGACGATCCATTTGTGATAGTAATTATTTTTCGAACATTTCTGAACAATCCCACCGAAAAACAGATGGTAACTATAGGGGAAAACTCCGTAGCAACTATTGTGATTTTAATCAATTTTATTTTTCTTAACTTCCTAATTAAAAGCTAAATTTTTTGCCTTACCCTACAGCTGGAGAGAGTGTTTGACGACCATTCCAATGAGTATAGAACGATTTTTATAGCTTGAAGAACTCTCGAGTTATACCCTCATGTCAAATTTCTGAAAAATTTCCAAATTTGACACAAAAGCTGCGATAACTCGAGAACCAATAAAGCTATCGACCCCGCGATGGTCTCATTCGATTCAGCGTCCAAAAATCAATATAATTTGATACCAAATACACATTTTTCTGAAACACCCTGGAAAATATGAATTTTCTCCCCCTCAAAACCCCCCAAAAATACCCTTAAAATAGAGCTAGCAAGTTGGTTCAAGAATTGGGCCGTCGCAGGACCGAGATTGATTTTTGGTGAAAATTTCAAGAATAATTTTTTTTTCTTGGGCGATTACAATGGTTTATTATGAATAATAAACCAAAACGAGAGTGAAAATCTAATTTTGAACAAAACGTGAAATTTCAACTCAAATTGATATATTGACAAAAATGTTGGAATATTAAAAAAAGTCCAAGCTTGAACAGAAATGATATTTTCATTCAAATCTAATGTTGAACAAAAATTGCATTTTAATCAAATTCTAATTTTTAACGGGAATTATATTTATATCAAAATTAATTTTGAACAAAATAATTTGAGTTACCCATTATTTGAATACCCTTGAAATTGACGAAGGGATTTAGCAATTGTGAGGCCAAGAATAGAACTCGATAATTTCTTTTTCAGAAAAATTGGTTGTATATCAAAACAATTCCGTTCTTCGATAAGAAATATTCGATTTTCATTCAACGCAAGACTTCAGAAAATTGATACAACTTTGGCAAAGAAATTGGAAAAAAAATCGGTCGACTCATCTCGCAAGTATTTGATTTTTGTTGATGATAAATCATCTGAAAATAGGAGTATTTCACGACTCAAGAGACCTTGAAGAGGAAAAAATTCCGAGCAAAATAGGCGAATTAGGCTTAAGTGTACAGTGACATTATCAAAACATTGTTCACATCAAGGAGAAAAATAGCATTATGTTCGCGAATCGATGAAACCTTATTGCGTTATATTCGGCTTGAAAAAAAATCCATTGCATTTTATTCTTTCGTTGTCAAAATATGAAAATCCGAGGGACGAAAAAAAATTCGAACGCAGAAGCTTCCGCTTGCGATGTTTTTGGAACAGAATTGTAGAGTCAAGAGCGGCGACAGTGATATTACCATAACTACATTATGGAAGTAGCCCTCGGAATAGCCTCTTCTCGCCAAACGGGGAAAGTGTGAGAAGCGCTTGGCATAAACTCGAAGAATGAAGAGGAAAGAACGCCGGGCGAAAGCGAAAGAAAGATACGCAGGGGAGAAGTCTTCCGTGTGAATTAAATAAGAGTAACCCCACTGGCCACTGTCGACTTCGCCGAAGGGTGAAGTGGAACCGCATTTACATATTGTCCTAGTCGGATGTACAGATATACCTATAACACATATCATGCCGAGGGATCTCGGAGAATAGAGGGAACGAAGGATGAGATGAGAGGGCTGAGAGAATCTGCTTGGGACGCGAAGGGGTCTCTTTTATTAATTGGGATGAGAGGGACAGCCCTGATCTCCTGTCCAGTAGAGAAATAAAGGAACGAAACGTAAAGGAGAAGAAGAGGGGAGAAATTATTTGAGCGAAGGTTTCCAATTTATCGGCCAGTGCAAGAAAAGTCGCTAATAGAGCTTCGTTATAATGACTGATTATAAGTTAAAGATAATTATATAAGTTAATAAACGGGTATATTTAAATAGTTTTTTTTTTTTTTTTTTTTTTTTTTTTTTTTTAACTCGCAAGTTAACTTGAGTAATCTTCTTCTTTTGTGAAATCGGTTAAAAATCGAGAAATTTGAGTATTGATTTGAACCTTGGACTAAACGGAAGGTCGATGATTAGATATATTTGGACTCAATTTCTGGCCCAGTTTAAACTCCACAAAAATTACGGTATTTTCGCTCAACTATTTGATCTCGGTCACCACTCACTAGAATATAAATAGAAAGAAATATATAATGAATTAGAGAGAAAAAAAACGGGAAATATAATTTTAAAAACAATTAATTGAAGGTAGAAAATGGCAAATAAAAAAATAAAAAATAATAATAAAAAAGTATGAAATTAGAAAAAGAGAACGAAGGACAGAGGAAATACATTTGAGAACTGAGAGCAGATAATCGAGGTCAGAGAACAGAGTGAAGAAATCAGAGAGCAGCATTATTGCAAATGTAATTCTGCAATAATTCTGTAATATTCTGTAACTGAAAATAAATTTTCTACGTTGAATTATCGATCTTTCAGGCCTGGCGTGATCCGACTTTTTTTATTTATTTATTTTTTGCAAATTGGAAGGAACAATTGTCAGGAATGAGACAAAATATTCATGACCAAAAGTCCTGGACTTCGGAGTGAATCGGACTGCGCGGAAGTACGGTGCGTGACTACGATGAAAATCAAGCGTCATTTACGAACGTTAGAACGATTTTTGCGGCAGGAAAAACACAGAATTGTTTTGGTTTGATATTCGGATTCTTCATGCCTTGAAACGTAAAACGTCAAATTTTGAGGGGGATTAGAAAAAAATTTCTCGAGCAATTAGAATGGTTCGTTATTGAATAATAAACCAAAAACGTTCGCAAATGCTTCGTAGAGTTATTATTATAATTGAACCAAAGGAATATTAAACCGCTGTACATATTTTGCAGCGTTTTCACTTGTATTTAGCCGAGATTTAACTTGAGACATTTAGAGCTCACAGCAGGTGCGACCAAGGACTAGGAAAGAAGAGTCGCGCCTCGAAAAGGTTCGATTGAGTCTTGAAAGAGCGCCGCGTTTTTGTTGTTCTCGGGGTGTTTTGAACGCACGTTTGTTAAGGGGTGGCCTGCGGTGAACAAGAGCTCGTGGGCGGTTGCGGAGGGGGATGATCTAAGGAGATTGTCGGAGCAGTCGGCCGAGGGTATCAGGTATCAGGGGTCGTTTGGTCGTGTGCCGTAAAACGGGTGGGTGGAATGGGACCAGTGTAAAACCACATGCCCCATAACAACCACAATGAAGACGCTCTCCTTTTTATCCTTCCCCTTTCTGTTATGTGTATTTTCGTCCTACGCGAGCAATGTTTACCATTGAGTTAAATGGACAATTTTGGTTCATTATTCAATAATGAACCATTGTAATCCCCAAAAAAAGCCCAAAAAAAAATTCTAACCCCCCCAAAATACACATTTTCCTGAAAATCCTTGGAACATATGAATTTTCTCCCCCTCAAACCCCCCAAAAATACCCTTAAAATTGAGCTAGCAATGTGTTTCAAGAATTGGGCCGTCGTAGGACCGAAATAGATTTTAAAAAATTTGGTTAGAAAATTTTTTTTCTTGGGCAATTAGGTAAAAGCTAAAATTCTTAAAAATATTCACCAGAATCAATTTGGGCTCACCATTGAAAATTCTCTCTCAATTCTTTAACCAAATAGCTACCTCAATTTTAAGGGTATTTTCGGGGGTTTTTAAGGGGAGAATATTCAAATATTTAATATGAAATTTAACAAAAATAAAAATAATTATAATTACCATAGCTGCTACGAACTTTCCCCTCATAGAATAGTTACTATCACAAATGGATGGTCATCTTCAATCATTATTGAAGCGAAGCAGTAATAAATCACTGTATTATCATTATTTGGTGCGTTTCTAGGGAGTTTTCTCATTGCGTGAAGCATTAATTTACAAAAAAATAAAGATTTTTATCCAATAGGAGCTTTTACGCTTCTTCCTCAGATATTTTATTACTCATAGAATGAAGATATTTTTGTCCCGTGACGGCATAAAATCGAAACCACGATTAATTCGTTAAACAGACCAAATTCAACGGAACTAGAGGGGCGAAAAAAATTCATCAGTGGATATTTTCTATTATAAATTAGCCCTAGAGTCGGTTCTAAAGTACGGCGTGGTTGAATGTGTTTATTCGGATGCAATGAGAATCCATAGAATGTATCTCGTGCTTGATGTGGCTGAGAACCGGCCTAATTGGCCGCAGGATTTTCCTCCTGCGTCTTTAATTATTCGGAAACCTACAACACAGCCGAAGAGGACAGATCGTGGGCGTCTTAATGACGAGGGCGGCCTACTGTGACCCTTCCCTTTCAGTCTGCCAGAATACTCGAGGGGGAGGAAGATCACGGGCGAGGGAACGGACAAGCTTCCCGCACCCAATTACAACCCCCGACCGCACGTATTAATATGAATATTTATAAGAAGAAACGGGCTCAAGAGATGGACGCTAGCTTGATGACGCTAACAGAGCGAGAGAAGTTCAAACCAATGAATGCAGATCATGCGGGGCCTTCATGTCATCTGGTAACCAAAGTCGGCCCGAGTTTAAAGGGGTAAAACCTGGGAGTCGATTCGGCTCGTCCCGCAATCGTGTATACAGTACCCGCACCGTGTAACAGCCTCGAGTTACCCGCTAGTTGTAATTACTCGAAGAAGTTTTTTTCTCCTCTATCAATGGAGTCAACCAAGCTTGAAGTTGATGTTATTCGTGTTTACTGCTGTGATGAGATGATTCGAATAAAATAATAATAAATCTGAAGTCAAATTGTCTAACGATAAAGGTTGAAAACTCCATTTGAAAACTGCGAGAACCATTAATTTTATCGATCCCGCTATAGTTTCATTCGATTCAGCGTTCAAAATCATTTGAACACACCTATGCCTCAAGACCAGTAAAAATACTGATACTTTAAAATGCCTAAGATACTGTGAGAATGGCGTATTTATTTGTACTTAATGTATTTGGAATTGCCCGTTTCAAGATAAAATAAAATACGAATTTCCCATCTTTGACGATCCCCTCCCAACATTAAAATTCAGGTAGTGATTTAGCTGAAGAATTGAGCCAGTTCCAGTCCTAGAATGATTTTCAGTGAAATTTTCTTGTCCATCCCCTTGAAGAGAATTTTCCACTATACATGATCCGAGAAGGGGAAAATCATAATATTATTAGTTTTTGGGGCGATAACGTGGTAGTTATTGCCCTAAAAGTAAGGCTGAAATAATACCAAAGTTGATGATGTCCAAATAGGCGAAAGTACTCAACCGAAGAAAGGAAACAATAAAAAACACTTTCCTCTAACCCTTTAACAATCAAATTAAAACGATCGATCGGAGATGAGTTGCTAACTTCCTGTCGCCTTATCATAAAATAGATTACGATAGGAGTTCAAGTTGTTTGAGTAATACCTATTTCTGAATTCAAATTAGCGACGATTGTCACAATAGCCACGGCCATTGGAGATAAGACCCTCTGACAAGTCAAGCAAAGATGCGAGGCTAAACACTAAAGGAGCGGAGGAACTTGGAATCATCAATCTTCAGGTTTATTCCTCCGGGAAAAGGACCCCTCTTTGGCTAAAGATCGCGCTTTCAATCTTAACGGTGCAGACTGCTAAAGCTCCACGGGAATTATTAATAGTCATCTGACCGGTGGGATACTGCGACAGTCGGCCGAGACTTACAAACAGTCGAGACGATCCACCTTGAGAAGATCTGACGTGCCGCGAAGAACGGTTTAACAATTCCGATTCGTGATGTCATGATAATTGCGATTCTAGGGAGATTCTCCTTGGAATTCAACGCTCAATGATGAACCGCGTATTCGAAAGACGAGGAATCCAAACTTACGTCAACAGCAAGCTTCGTTTACAAGCTGATGATGACGATCGTAGCTCTTAACGATCGGAAGGGAATGCGTATAGAAAGGAACTTAAGGAAGAAACAAAGTGTAGCGAACCAACAGAATCACCAGTTGTAGAATACAGAAAGGCCGAACCAGCAATTATTCCAATTACTCCTCGCCGAATATCCCTCGACTTGGTTCAAGAACGTTTCCTTGGTCACCCCTTTGTCATTTGTCAAGAAGCCACGTGTGCTCAATTTCCCACGGGGCGGATCCGTCATTTTCGCCAAAGTTTGTGTTCGCTTTGTTGGACCTGATGAACGAGATGGATTAGATAGGGAAAATAACATCACGCATAATTGCATCATTCTTCGACCTTTTCCTTCGAATCTTCGCTATGAAGAGCTAATTATTTGCTATAGCAACCCATAGCATTAACAGTAATCATTGGATTATTGTTTCCCGACGAGTAAACAATCCTTCAACTTCAACCTTCGACTTCAACCTTCAACTTCAACCTTCAACTTCAACCTTCAACTTCAACCTTCAACTTCAACCTTCAACGTCAACCTTCAACTTCAACCTTCAACTTCAACCTTCAACTTCAACCTTCAACTTCAACCTTCAACTTCAACCTTCAACTTCAACCTTCAACTTCAACCTTCAACTTCAACCTTCAACCTTCAACTTCAACCTTCAACTTCAACCTTCAACTTCAACCTTCAACTTCAACCTTCAACTTCAACCTTCAACTTCAACCTTCAACTTCAACCTTCAACTTCAACCTTCAACTTCAACCTTCAACTTCAACCTTCAACTTCAACCTTCAACTTCAACCTTCAACTTCAACCTTCAACTTCAACCTTCAACTTCAACCTTCAACTTCAACCTTCAACTTCAACCTTCAACTTCAACCTTCAACTTCAACCTTCAACTTCAACCTTCAACTTCAACCTTCAACTTCAACCTTCAACTTCAACCTTCAATTTCAACCTTCAACTTTGACCTTCATCAATTGCCCTGAGCATCGAAAAAAAACATGTGACAGTCTGCAGAGCACAACCCTTCCATATAAGTAGGCATTTCTATCTAATAAGGAGTGCGCTTTTTACGACCCACTCAAGTTTTTTACGGAGATAAAAAACAAGAGGCCGAAAAGTTGAAATCGGTTCAATGGTGAAGAAGGAAGTAAACACGATATTCTTCCCCTTTGTGCATTGCGCACGTGCGCCTTGGGAAAGGACGAGTTTTACGACGCATGTGGGCTAGTATCCATAATGCAACCAATAGATGATTTATCACTAAATGCTTTTAAACTCGAAAATACTTTCAGTGCATTGGACGTGGCTCGATCTTATCAAAGGGCCCGGAATACGTATTTTATATATCACAAGATACATGCGCTTTATGATGGCGGACTGTAACCAACATTTTCTATCGATGTAATAAAATTCCAGAGGAATAGAATAGAACAACCACGATGTTGTTTTAAAAACCTAATTTTATTAGGTATTTAATTCAAATAACTTTGATGTTTTAGACCACAAGAATAACTAAGAACGTCCTTGAAATGTGTGTAATGAGAAGTTGATATGAGCTGATTATTATTTGAGCTCGTGAGAATGACATCCTCTCTCTTTTGAATTAAATTTATACGTACTAATATTTAATTCGGCCTTTATTTATTTCCGTCAGAGCTGCCCATCTGTTGGTTGATGGAAACGTTCACAAATGCTTGGAACCCTGCTTTAAGATTAAATACTTTTACAAGCGGAGAGTCGCGAATTAATAATAAACCACTGTACAATAATTTCAGCGTTTTTCCCTGGGCGATTTCAATTCACGATTCCACGAGCCGTGATTCACCAAGGGAAAGAACGCGCGTAGCGTGTCAAGAGAGCAACGGCTACTGAGTACCTGCCATGTTGAATTTCAGAGAAAGATTATTTATTTAATATTTTTTTAATTTTTAAAACGCTAACGATTCAATTACTACTGCAATTCAGAATAGATACGAAATGAAAATCAAGTTAACATATTGGGAAATATTGTCGTATATATGGGCTTTATTGTCGGCTCAAACTCGGCTCTTCCCAACGGATAGTAAGTTTAGCACGTAAATTCCCCTCAATATCTTTCTCTTTAATGTGCATTGCAAATAGCAAATACGATCGAACTGCTTAGCAGCTTTGATTCTTCCAGTTCCTTCAAGTCGACAGAAGGTTAGATGCCGCCGGCGATGGGGGAAGGAAGAAGCAATTCGAAATCCAGAGGAGGACGAGCGTGAAATATCTGAACTAATAGCGTTCGAGAATAGGAGCCCGAGGTATTGCGCCAGTGTCGAGTTAGGCAGATGAGGCGACAGATCGTTGGGGTTGCTGCGGGGGTTGAATCGAGGCTAACTAGTTTACCGAAGGCTAAGATTGGGGCTGACGGGGCTCAAGGATAGTACCGAGCGGAGAGCTCGCTCCCTTGACAATTGGAAATAATAATAACCGCAAGGATTCGTCGAGCTGGTATGACGTTGCATTGTAGACGTAATTGAATGAGTGAGTCAGTGGAACATGCAGATAAGGGCGTAACAGTGTCGGTATAATTCCCGGTTACGCCGGAGGCCG
This sequence comes from Tupiocoris notatus, assembly GCA_037159825.1. Classification (NCBI taxonomy): domain Eukaryota; kingdom Metazoa; phylum Arthropoda; class Insecta; order Hemiptera; family Miridae; genus Tupiocoris; species Tupiocoris notatus. The sequence goes on along the minus strand of JASJUZ010000262.1, from coordinate 151,935 downwards.
CTGGAATTATTCGATAAAAATCATTGCGTATAGATCACGATATTTCCATTATTTGAGTCGTCAGGCGGGTATATAAGATTTTTACTATGTAAAGATGGAAGTAAAAACATCAAATAAATAACGTTAAATGTGTCTTTTGGTTTGCCGCGTTGTCGTGCTCGAAATTTCTAAATGATAGAAACAATGATAGATTTCTAGTCAGGCGTATCCTAACGTCAGCATAGTTTCGGCAAAACATTACAAATAATCAAAATCATATTCTGTCGAAAACCTTTTCTTACCTTGCGTGTGATAAATCACTTGGTTAGAAATAACTGGCTGATTATCATTTTACACAAAACTAAAAAAAAAAAAAAAAAAAAAAAAAAAAAAATGAATGAATGAAATGAATTATTCATGAATTATTTTTCAATTATTCATTTTATTATTATTCATTCGTTTTTTTATTCAAAATTCGCGAACGTGACGAAAAAAATCTAAAGTTGAAACTTCAACAGTATAAAAATCGAAAAAAAAAATTCAAAAAATAATATTAATTGTAGAATTTGATGTTTTCACTTTAAATTCGAGTTCTACGTCTAATTTTCTATAAGAATGAGTAATAAAATAATATTGTAACTATTTGCAACAAATTTTCAAAGTTGAAAAACATACAAGTAGTGTGTAATATTAAAAACATGAAAAACTGAAAGTTGTCGTCAAATTTCCGTCGTTTTGACGTCAAATTCGGATTCAGCGGCAAATTTCCAATGAGAAAAGCTTTCAAAATCGCTTAAAAGCCAAAATTTAATTTTTTACCTGTACCGATGCCAGGTCGGTTAGAAATCGATTTACGGAAAATAATTTCTGTGGCGCTGTTTAATTTTTTTTCACCAAATTTTTTGCTATGTACGTATGTAAGGCGTTCAAATGAAGACTCCTGCATAATAAAACAATTGATTCACATAAATTTTGACCCCGAAAATCACGGTTAAAGTCCAATTTTCGAGCTTTCAAAAACTAATTTTTTTGGACCACTTGCAGATTTTTCCGAGAAATAAAAAAAATCACAAAAATCCATCTAGGTATGATACAACTTTCCTGAAAATTTCAGATTTTTATCTGTATTGAGAGACGAGTAAAAATTCGTTAAATGATCGGTTCAGAAAAATCGCAGGGGTACCCCTTGGATTTTTTAAGAAAAATGTTTTGAAATGGATTTCGCTCAAATTCAGCATAATGATAGTTGATGAGGTGTATATCAATAATATATGGTTCATTCTTTGTTTCTTTGGCACTAAATTGATGAAAAGAACGTTTAAAGTTGAATAATGTGATGTTTTCGTGTATATTCCAGTAATATTGTTGAATACCTCACAAACGGTTGAAAAATTGATAGGTACATTACATTGGGAAAATGTTGACAGTTAAATTACCTATTTTTGGGTGTATTCAAACATCTGAATTGACGACTTTTTGTTCAAATTATCCACTGTGCAAGTTACAAATCTTGGAAAACTTTAAGTTATGATGTCTACCTCGGCCACAATTTCGCGCCAGTAGAAAACCCAATATTTTATGATACAAAGTACATGAAAACACCTCCACCTACATACCAAACTATAGCAACTACTAAACAAAAACTATAGATTTCCACTCTCCAAGGTCGAATAAAATCAAACGAAGTGCGAAAATCCCCAATAATTCTTAATTTCGCTCTTTAATAAGCACCGGCGCGAGTTAATCCTAATTTACTTTAATCTTTCAACCAATATGCTGTAAACGGAGGGCTTTCTGGGCGGAAGAATGGCATTTTTTCCAACCAATAAGAAACGGAATGGAAGCAGAAACGCATTCAGAGAATCAATCTTATTCCACCCCATCACCCGGAGCACAGATCAAGAAAAGAGGTTTTTATTTATTTTTTCGGCCATGGGGAAGCTCGACGTTTCCCTTTGCGGCCTAAATTATGCGGGAGACCGTGGGTAATGGCCCGTAGAGTTTAGTCCCTTTTTACGTTTTACCCGCAGTCGGAATTTCAACCGGCGACGGTGCCGGGTGCAAGTGTAATGGCCTAAACTTAGATACAGGTCTCTTTAACTGTGACTTTCTCACATCCGGAAAAGATATTTCCTGGTTGGATTACGAGCGAAGGCCCACTCGCACCAATGCGAGTAAAGCACTTTGCCGAAGAGATTAAGATGTTTGTTCGACGTTTCACGCAGCAACCCTCTTATGAGATGGGATATAATGATGTTATCATACTCTTCTCACCTTCCGACCCTCTCGAGTTTTCCTGTTTCTCATCAAGCGAGATCGTTTACGCCGCGGCGAGAGAACGTTTCATCGAAACGGTAAGAACCTTGACGAAATCGCGCGGAAATTTCAAAATAAATGCTGAAATTAATACGGCGACAAAGGCCGGTCAAAAGGAGCTTTAATGACCTCATTTATGGCGGTAAATATCAATATGAAGAGTAAATATTATTCGTTTGCGAGGTTTTTAACGACAAAATCTGCTTCATGCACTAAAGAATCAAATTCCATCATTTTTAAATGTATTTGTTTTAGGTAGAGGTCGAGAATAAAAATTCGTCATTCTCGCTCTTGCATACAATTGTTTCGAGCCCTTTCGCCATTATGGTAAATTGAAGAAAACTATAACAATAAAAAATTAGTCGTCACATAAAATATGCAACAGTTATATTAGAGTCGGCCACATCAATTAAAATATAATATTCAGAAAGGATTTTTGCTCTCAACCTCAGCCTCTATCAAAAATTCTAAAACACGCAACAATTTTTTTTTCTTCGCTGTTGAGATTAAGGGGGAGAAAAACATGGCGACTTGCTCTCCTGTTTTATTAGCTTGCCAAGCACTTTCCACGGCCCGTGGATACCTTGTAATGGTGCTACGAAGCCCTGATGATGCCCGAAGGGGCGAAAGTGCTTGGCAAGCAAATAAAAAACAGGAGAGCAAGTTGCCATGTTTTTCTCCCCCTCAATCACAACAGCGAAGAATGATCAATGCGACAAAACAACGAAAAAAATGTTTCTTTAAACATTGTACAAATTGTTATTGTTGTGTTTTTCCTTATGTTTTGTTATGTATTGGTTTGCTTTGTGTGGGTTTTTTTAATGCATTATTGTATTTGTTTTTATGTTGTGTAGTATTTGATTGTTTTTTTTTTTTTGTTTTTTTTTTTTTGTCCCTTGTTTTTGTTTTACTTTTACCCTTTTTCTTTCAAGTTTCAAGTTAAAGTTTGATAACTAGCAATAATGTTACGAATACAAATTGGATTTTTTTAAAGAAAGCTCCTTTTGGGAAAATGTTACACGGGCATTTGGGATATTGAAACTCGTGTATTTTTCCATCGAATGTGCTTAAGAAGGGAGGATGTTCAAGGTGAAATCGTGAACTTTGATCATGAATTTATCGGTACAACTTTCAGAGTAGGTCTAAAAATCCGGAACTCTGCTATAAGGTTTGCTCGTTTGAAGTCTCTCACCCCTTAATTTGACCCGGATATTTTCCATGGCGGCCGTAATGGCTAGTGGACCAGTTGATTTCTGACAAATACAAGTGAAATACCAACAAAAAGCTATACACCACAAAAAATGCTTGTCGTAAAAAAAAAATCGATATTTCTTCCACCTGAATTCAAATGTGGCAATTCCTCTTTAATGTTTTTTTTTTTTATTTTATTTTTTTTTCAATAAAGATTTTGAATTTATTTGAATATGGTGTCTTTAAGGATCAATGAAAGTTATTGATGATCGAATTCGGGATAATACTTCGATGTGAATTCCCCATTGCTGAAATGATTCCAGAAACAAATCTAGAGATAAATGCAATAGAAATGCCTAGCCATGAAAGAGGGAAAAAATCTGAAATCAACTGCACAAGTTAAAGAATTGACGGCTGGTAAGTTTTGCGCGTCGGAAACTCCTCATCTACGAATCCTATTTTCAGCAAGCGTAAAAATCTCGACTTGATAATGTCAAAACAATTCTAGTCTCTCTCCCTGGAGATCATGACGCGCTGTTGTTGAAGAAGCGGACCTTTAATATCAGCGCTCTTTATTTATATTCAGAGGGAATTTCAAAGGTGAACGATCGAACCGTACATCTTGTCGATAGACCGTAGACACGGGATCATAGGTAAGGGTCGGGGTAAGGGTTTCATCCATAACGTAACAGATATTCTAAAAGCCGTAAAAGCGAGGCCGCATTGGAGAGCTCGTGAAGCTTACAAGTGGAAGGGTCTTCGACTAGGCCTTTGCAGCAGACCCCTCGCACATTCACTTGGAAATCCCTTTTACAGTAAAGCTCTGGAAGGGTATTTATGCATAAAGACGGCGAACGTCAGAGTGGCCTTCTCTCCGCTCGATCGTCCGTCAGATACGTCTGCTCCTCGCGAATATTTGTCATATGTTGAGAACCGGATTTATGCTCCCTCCTGCTTCGATAATATGTAATACGAAAATTCTATAAAAGTACCTTTACATTGACTACGCTCAGTAATCGCCCATGAAAAAAAGCTTCAATAATGACTACTATTACTATACTTAATAATATCCATTTCTGAGAGTAATTATTCCAAACATTTGTGAACGATCCCACCGAAAAACAGATTGGTAACTATAGGGACTCCTTAGCAACTATTGTAATTTTAATCATTTTTATTTTTCTTAATTTTAAAATTGAAAGCTAAATTATTCTCCTAACGGTAGAGCTGAAGAGTGTTTGACAATTCCAACCAGTACAGAACTATTTTTATAGCTCCGAAAATCCTCGAGTTATACTTTCGTGCAAAATTTGTGAAAATCTCCCAAATAATCAACACAAAAGCTGCGATAACTCAAGAACCGATAAAGCTATCGTCCCCGCGATGGTCCCATTGGATACAGCGTCCAAAAATCTATAGATATTGATACGAAATACAACTTTTTCTGGAAAACGTTGGAAAATACGAGTTTTCTCCCCTTCAAAGCACTCGAAAATAAGTTTACAATTGAGGTAGCGATTTGGCTAAGGAATAGAGCCATTTTCAGACCAAGATCGATTTTTGGTGAAAATTTCAAGAATGTAGCTTTTACAGTTTGGTAAAAATGTAAAATTGGATGGATTAAGTATCAAGACACTAAAAATCCGAATACTCAATAAAATAAAGTCGTATTTTTAAGGCTTATGAAGGATACGTTCGTTTGATCATAATTTCTATAGACATTTGAACGCTGAACCGAGATAACGGACTCGACAGCTTTAATGGTTCTTGAGTTTTCGCAGCGTTTTTAAAGAAATCCGAGTATTTGAATAATTTAACATGTTAATTGATCATTCGTGAAGCTTTAAATATCGTTCTATTCTCGTTGGAAAGCTCGCCAAACATTCTCTTCGGTAAGCGTTAGGAAATTAATTCATGTTTTAATTAAGAATTGGGAAAAATAAGAATATTTAACACGACGATTGTTGTCAAGGATTTCGCGCTCAATTACCTACATATAATATGTAGTTGGAAACGTTAAGAAGAGTTATTGGAGGTATTTTCTAAATCACGATTGAAGCAAATTAATAATAAAACAATATTGTACAATCATTTGAAGAGATTTGCCACTTTTGACATACAATTGTTCGGATAGACTTTCTGAATAAAGTATGAGGTTATACGACATTTTTTCCCAGCTTCACCTCGAGTTTCGAATTTTTGAGACAAAGAGCGTTCATTACTGTTCAATCGGCTATCCGATCGAGATGTTTCAGCATTATCGCTACGGCTCTTTCGCCTCTCGTTTCCATAGGAAGTTTGAAGGGTTATCCGCGCAGCCCTCGACGGCATAAAAGGAGAGGATGTTTAATCATTGATAGTTAATGCTGGCGGAGGCCTAGAAGCTGAACAGTTAGGGTGGTTAACCGCAGCATACTCGTCAGGAGGGTGTCATGGTCCAGGGTAGGAAATGCGAAGATGGCAAAGGGGTTGACAGCCATTAGGAAGGCCCAAGTCGCAGATGTGCCATCGCACCCACCATCATTTACCAATTAGTGAAACAACTTCTCACCGCTTCGACCTCGAGGCAAAAACACTTCCCCCTTCCACTTGCACTTCAGCCGACGGCATTTTTACCTTCTCCTTTCCACCCATCAAGTTTTCGAGACTCCGTCGCTTACCTCCGAGTTTTTTTCCCGGAGCTTCTTAAAGTACGAGAAGCGAAGATGTGAGCGGCGGTGGAAGAAATATGGCAACGCTCCGCAACGCGGAGGGAGTTTTGGTCTCACCTTGATTAACTCCCTAACGGGCTAAGGGCTAATCAATATCTCCTCTTTCAATGGAAAAGTTTGCGGCAGAATTAAGAAACCTCGCTAATCCGAAGTGACTCCGTCTAGAATATTCCTATCTCTCATAGATCTGAAGTACGAGTTCGGTTTAAGCGAATTTTACCGAGAAAATTAAATATTTCGCTCGAAAGAAAATAAACATGAAGATGAACTAATTGTTTCAATGGAAAAATCAAATTATTGCAATTTCTGCGAATTATTGTACAGTGGTTTATTATTCCTTTGCTTCAATAGTGATGTGACCATCCAGTTGTGATAGCAATATTATTCCGAACATTTGTGAACGTTCCCAACGAAAAACAGATTGGTAACTAAGGGGGATTTTTTCAGAAATTTTGCATGAGGGTATAAATCAATAGTTCTTGGAGCTATAAAAGTTGTTCTAGACTCGCTAAAACCGTCGTTAGACAAAAAATTTAGCTTTTAATTAGGAAATTAAGAAAAATAAAAATGATTAAAATTACAATAGTTGCTACGGAGTTTTCCCTTATAGTTTCCATCTGTTTTTCGGTGCGAACGTTCACAAATGTTCTCTCTGTTATTTTGGTAGCTATAACTTTTATCAAATTTATCGTTCATAGGTGAGAACCCAGTCATGAGTACGGAATGGAATATAACTGAGAGTTTTGGTTACTTTGTAAAATCGTACGCCTCAAATCCGTAATCCATATGGTCCAATAAACGGTAATTGTTAGACGATTTTACATAGTATCCAATACTCCTCACGTCTACGTTTGAAAAACTACGCCAAAAAAAAAAAAATCTCGAATGATTCTCTTTCTACGCTATAAAAAATACTGCGCACTCGAATTCCAGTCAATCAATTAACGAACGAAATTTATCCACAGTTCAGAAACTATTCGTGACCATCACTACTAATCCGGTGATTTCCGTATTGTGAATATTTAATCTCCGTCGCCTGAAAGATGAAACACCCTGTTCCATCCAAATATCACAGCTGTTGGCGGAGAGGCATTTTGGCTACGTGGGGTAAGAGCGACCTTTAAATAATTGATCAGTGAAATAATAATTAAAGGCATAAGCCAGACCGCAGCACTCAACGCCGAACGAGGAGGGGGTAAATAGAATTGGTGATGCGACGGAGAAGGCGAGAAAGATATACGCTGGGTACGTAACGAGAAAGAGAGAGGGATTGCGATAGGAGCGACGGGAGGTCCATTTGTTAGGCAGACCGCCGCTGTGGGCTCCTTGCGGCCTACGGCCACCAATCAGGCTAATGGCCGCTCTAATTGCGCTCTCACTTTGTCTTAATAAACATCACAACACGGGAGATCATCCATTAATGACCCCCACTTCACACAAGCGAGCGTTGCTCGGCTTTTCGTGCGTTTCCACAACACAAGTGAACACTGTCGATTCTCCCTCATCGCGCATTTCTCCGCCGAGTTTTCCAGTTGTACCTATTGTGAATTATTTACATCCGTAGGGGAACGAAGGATTTATAGAAAGCAATCAAATCTATAGGGTTAATTAGCCGAGCAAACGGTGAAACTGTTTCCAAATCTAATCGAAAAATTGTCCTAGAAAAAAAAATTCCATTGATGATACTTAATCGTAGCTTTTGGTAAAATTCAATAATAAACCAGTTTAATAGCCCAAGAAATTTTATTTTTTCTTTCCTTTTTCCATTTCTCCCCGTTTTTCTTTTTCATTTATTTTTTCGTTTTTTATTTTTTAAATTTTATTCCATTCTTTTCTTTTTCCCCTTTGTTCCACAGGTTTTCTTTTTTTATATATTTTTTTTGTTTTGTTTTCAATTGTTTTTAATCATGTTACACTTTTTACATATATTTTTCCAATTTCTTTTACGTATTTTTGAAGGTGCATTTTTAAAGTAATCCTTTTCCTATTTGTATTTTTTTCAGCAAATAGAGAATTGTAGAATGAGCCGCCTGGTTTTTCTCCCACTCACACCCCCTGCACCTTTTCTTATTTGTTTTACTTTTTTCCTTTTTTATTCACTCATTTTGTTTTCTACTATTATCGTTGTTTCTTGTCTCTCATTTTGTTACGACTTTTCCATTTCTTTCTCCTCCATTTTTCTTTTCCACTTGTATTTTTCCCATTTTTTCTCCAATTTTTAATTATTTCCAATTCAACTCAGAAGGCATTACCTTCAAACCAATATTGGTAACTGCAGGTTTTTCTTCTTATCCTGCCGTGGTATTTTGTTGATGTTTATTTTGCTCCTTGCCGTGGTTTTACTGCGGTAATAGAAAATCGGTTAGCGAAGAGCATTCCATCTGCTGACAATTTGTCCTTGGAAATCAGATGCGCTAAATCACGAGGTTACCATTTGTTCTAGAGGGTGCAGATTTATTCCAAGAGGGTTCAAGGCGCAAGCAACGGATGCGCCAAGAAATGCAGCTCCTACGGCGGATTTGCATATTAATTTGTCTGGCTGCTCAAGATAAAAGCCGTTTCGTCTTATCGTTTATGCTCTTTCGTTCCTTTCGCTAATTACGTTGAATATTATCCAACACATTCATCCGCCGAATCGGGCCTTTATTTGATATTATGCGGATCTACGGTCGAAACGATATGAAAAACAAAATTAATCCTGCACAGAGCGCAGGGTGAATTATTTCCACATTTTATGGCCGTGTTCATAGCGATTATTCGTTAGGAAATTAATTTAAGGCGTTTCGTGAATTTTTCGAACTGTTAACTAAATAGTTCTGAGGGGTTGATTGAAATTAATTCACATTAACGACAGCGATCGAAATAAGGCAGTTCCGTATTATTAGTTAATTTTCAAGAAAACTTACGTTTTTCCATTACGATAATATCGAGGATTCAGGATTCGATCGATCAGTCGCCTGAAAGAGTTCAATTTTCATGATTTCCCAGCGTGGTAACTATTAGTTATTTTTACCGCTAAAATATCAAATTGTTGAATGATAAACTTGTAAACGAAAATCCTCCTCCATTTTCACACGTCTATAAATTTACGCTTTTTTTTTTTTTTTTTTTTTTTGTCGGTTTCTACTCGAATAATTGACATCCTCGAGCCCAATTAGCACCAAGTTATCAAAGAGAAATATAGAGAGAAAATATATAATGGAACATTTGATGGGAAAAGTTCTTTAATTTTCCGACTGTTTCGCTTCAAGGAAACTTCGCGAGTTGGCTGATTACTCTTTAATTCTTGCTCTTTCATTCTATTCGGTTTATTATCAATATGTAAAATAGAACTAAGCAGTGAACAAAAAAAATATATATTTCAGTCTTTGGTTCGACTAGCGCAAGGATAATAGGAAAGGGTGAAATTGAACGCAATGAATCATTTTTGTTAGTATTTTTCGAGGTGGAAAGAAAGTAGATATTGATGCTTATTATTTTTATTCAGGCCGAGCACTTTCGCCCCTCAGGGCACCGGGTTGAAGAAGCATTCCTTTTTAACAGCTTAATTATTCATTTTTTCACTTCATTTTTGGTTTTTTATTAAAAAATAAATCATAGTAGTAAATAATCATAGTTTCCCTAGGGAAACTATTTTCTATCTCCCTCAAAATCCGCTGTTTCAAGTTTCATGGCATATAGTATTTGAATATCGAATTTAAAAAAATCGTCCGTTCGCCGTCAAGACTTTTTTGAGGGAAGAATAATAGTAAAATTCTTGAGTTTCGCCAAAAATCAATATCGGACTGACAATTGTTCAGTTTCTTAACCAAATCGCTACTTAAATTTTAGTGGTAATTTTGAGGGGGAAATAATTTGTAATCGCCAACGTTTTACAGACAAAGGTGTGTTTGGTATCAATTGCAATAGATTTTTGTACGATGACTCGATTGAGACTTAGCTTTAATAGTTCTCAAGTCGTCGCGTTTTCGTTTAGAATTCTGGAGGTTTTCAGAAATTCGAGAGCTTTTGTGGAGCTATAAAAACAAAACACCGGTTCTACACTCGTTGGCACAGTAGTCAAACACTCTTAGTCGTTATCGTTAGTAAGTATCGTTAACAATACGTCTTTTTAATTTAAAAAAAAAATCATAATTAAAGCAAAGGAATGATAAACCAGTGAACAATCATTTGCAAGGTTTTTTAATCTAAGGTTTTCCAAGCAGAAGATTGATTCCATTCGGAAGGGGAAATTGTTCATTCGAGTGAGCCTTAGTTATTTTCTGTCGTCCGTAAAGCCATTTTTTCAAGTTCAACATTTTTATAAAGGTATTAATAGTTACACCGAGTACGACAAAACTGAAGGGTGGCACGGCCGTTTGATCTGATTTGGGGAAAGCCGGAATAAAGGGAGGTTTTGCCAAGAGAGATCTAATAAATTCTGAAAGGCAGGGAAAAAAGGGGCGCTCTTTTTTCCTTCTTCGGTCCTTCTTTTTTATCAAGGAGGCTAAAGGGAAGGAATCAAACTATCCGTGACCACCGAGGAACTGGTGATTGAAGGAAGGGCGAGGTGAATAAATATCGATAAGCTATTCAGGAGAGTCTTATGAAAAGCGGAAGGCGCGTTGCGAACCCGGGGGCAGAGCCCCCAACCCTCGACCCTCGCATGCTAATAAGGACTCGCGTTGAAGAGAGCGGAATAACAATGTCCCGTTTTGGCCGAAGAAGCTGACCCTTCTCAAATTTTTTTTCCCGATGCCCTTTCAAACATCCGCAAGCTGCTCGCGATCTTTCACCTCTTACAGGAGCCTCTTATCTGGGAGAAAAATGAAGGAAAAAAATAACTGACGATGTTTCTCCAACAAAATCTTCTTAGCCATCGCGTTTGTCGACAGATGGATTTTTTTCACGAACAAATATTTAAGCGGTGAAATTTCCACATCGTTTCAACGCTGATTGACGTTCAGGTGTTGGTGAGATTAGTCGACTCAGGGGGATATGAGGTTTTTCTTTATCTGAGAACCGTTAGCTATCAACACAAAGATATTCAACGAATACGAGGATAGGTGTGGAAACGAGAACTACTATACTGTTATTTTCTACGGTCTTAAAAGTGGCTATGATAACAGTTTGAACATGGAGCTCCCCTTCGCGAAACAGGCAAAATGTCCTGTCCGTTCAGTGACTGAATTTTTCGTCTCCAAAGTTATTCTCAAGCCAGATTCCCAAGCGCAACTCGTGGCCGCCTATGAAGACGAATAACGACCATAAAATATTGAAAAAATGGAAAGAAGCGTTCGAAAAAGCAAAAATGAGCTCGATGAAGAGGAAAGCCATCATCATTAGCAGTGTATTTTTGCGTAGTATATCTTTATAGAAGTTTGTGGATATTCGAATTAGAGCTCACGTTTTCAAGTAACATTATAATGCTGCTATAGCAATAGCTGACAATCGCGCGGTCTTTTCTTCTGAAAAACACGTCATGTGAGAATTATTCGTAACTCCTTAGCCGAACTAATCCACTTTCAGTATTTTAATTGTTTTTTTGTTTTTTTTTTGTTTTTTTTTTTTTATTATATTTTTCTTAAAATGATATTGTCCACATGCTCGATTTGGCTATCGCGAATATGTATGGTGCAGTCCAGAAGGCGACTTTGGCTCGTCAACTTATCTAAGCAGACGTAACTAAGGACACCTGACAGAACTTGGATTTTCCCTCGATCATATTAAATTTCCGAGCATGACAACGCGCCGAGCCAAATGACTTTTGTGGTCTTTTTCGGGGACGTTTGTTCTCCTTTCAAGTGCGCTATTATGATCAACTCATTCGGTCACACTCGAAAGTTCAAACGAAGGCTTCCCTTCACATTCAATCCTCGAGTAGATCGCCTCCGGTTTTCCTGTCACGTACGACGCCCCAAGATTCACCGAAGGGAAAATAAACCAGTGGGGTGATAAATAACGCAGTATATCCACGTTTGAATATAACCAATTATAAAATACGGAAACCCATTAAAAGGCCGCAAAGTTAGCACAATACAATATCGTCGCGGAAAAAATTACGCTTACAAAAAATCACACATCGAATTTCAAATGACAGTTTAATATCAACTACAACAATATATAGACGGTCTTCTAATAGCCGATCCTTCCATTTTCCGTTTTATTGATTAAAATGCTTCGAAGCCGTCGGAGGGTGCGGAATGCGGCAAATGGATACTGATTTATGCATAACTGATAGTCGGAAAGGGAAGGTTGGTTTCATCGGCTCCTATGAACAGCAAAGCGGAAACCTCTTCACGGAGCCCGGAAAAGGCCATTTTGTTTGTAAATAATTAAAGGGCCAAAGTCGTTTTCACAGCATAGGGAGGAAGCGTAGGTCGGAGTTTGCGGCGTCGGCCTCTCAATTAGCGTACGCAGGAGGGCGAGAAGGGACCGTCGAAAAGTCAACACGATCGCGAAGAACTGCAAAAGCTGAGACAGAGTTGCATAGCCTCAGCACAACCGTACCTGGTAATTCGGAGTGAACTATTTGGCTTTTATTGAACCGAGAGCATCAAATTTATTTAGTGTGGAGATTTTCATTGATATTTTTCATTAGAAATCGAGCCCAATAATTTAAAAAAAAATTTTTTTTTAAAAACATGTTTATACGGTTATGTATATTTTGATGGTTTAGAGCTTTATAACAGTTTATTGTCTTACTATTTTCTTAGTGTTACTTACTTATATTTTTCCACTTAATTGCGGGGGAAATTTTTGACCGGCGAGAAACTAACGGGAAGAAAGATTTGGCGGGGGAGTGGGAGCCATGTTCAAACTATTATCACAGTCACTGCCCCACTTTCATGAAACAAGGGTCGCTATGCCGACTTTTGGAAAATCCATTCGAGTTTGAGAAGAAGAATATTCAAAATAAATGGGAAGACTCTTGTTTTTCCTTGCTTATCCTTCGTTTCATATTTAGTCATTTTCGAGTAATTTCAACGCTTGAGCTGAGATTGGTCTGTTAAAGGTGCTTTGGCCCGAAGGGTTGCGGAGAACGGAAGAGGAAGTTCACATTGCCGTCCCAAGTTCCCACGGCTCGAGGGGGTTGACGAGAAGCCTGTGTTTGATTCTGTTCCAGCGCACGAACACATGCGCACCAAGAACTGGGAGACAACAGGAAAGCCACAGATTAGACATTTATGACATGCCGTGTTTCACCGATCTCTGGTCGACGATTGTGGGAGCAACTGTTGATTGTTTACGCGCTGGAAGCGCGAGTTCCCACGCAAAACCGCGCAGGAAATTAGAAGCAGGTACAGCCTGCGACAGCACCACATTGGATACACTAATATCCTTCGCACCCCTTCGCTCGAGGGTGATCCATATCCCATAACTCACTATCGCCTCCACTCGTGTTCAGAAGCACCTGTAGCCCGAGCGGGTGAAAATAAATAGCATAAATCGCATCAACACGATAAGGCTCAAAAGAAAGGTCGGAGAGCTGGAATATTATTGAGCAGTATTACCCCAAATAGAATTCGACATGCGGTTGAGGTGGAGACATTGATTGCGACGTTATCTCATATTTTGTATTTCTTCTAGCGCTTTCGCCGCTCTGGGCCTCTTCAGGAAACATCTGTCAATTAATAGCTTCTATATACAAGTTTAAACAACAAAAAAAAAAAAAAATTTGATGTTAAATTCGCCCCGTTCTAGTCACCCCTGCATTTAAATCTAGTCCCCTATTTATTTTAATTTATTAGACTCTAGGTTTAAAAAGCGGAAGTGTTCTAAAAACATTCCCAATTCATGACAAACCCAACCTTGTGGAGCTATTACTGGGCCTAATTTAAAAAAAAAAAAACTTGTATATAGAAGCTATTAATTGACAGATGTTTCCTGAAGAGGCCCAGAGCGGCAAAAGCGCTAGAAGAAACACAAAATATGAGATAACGTCGCAATCAATGTCTCCACCTCAACCCCATGTCGAATCTAATGGATACGCGACAAACCACAACAAATAGAATTCGTTCTAATTATTCGATGAGAAGAGAAACGCTGAATTGTTGCTGCAAAACGATCCCTTTAAACAATATAGCTGATAAAGTGTTTACGGCGTAGGGCGGACAGACAGAATTTTTTTTATTGGATATTCGGATTCTGCATGCCTTGAAACGTAAAACATCAAATTTTGAGGGGGTCAGAAAATGTTTTTCCTATGGCGATTACAAGGTTTATTATTGAATAATAAACCAAAAAGGGGAAACGGTCAAGTATAGTGGAGCCATTCAGACAGGCGAAAGAAACAGAATTTAAAACAGATTACTGTAGAACTAAAGTGGTCAATAACTGGTATGAAAACAATTTTTCTTAAAAATCTTCTTTTTTTAAATCCCACCGAAAATTTTAGTAGTACCAGTTTCGGATCAGAATACTGAGATATTATTTGACCCAAAAATCGCCCTCAATAACTGATACTCTTGCTCTATGCTGTTCATAGTTTCCAATGAATATTACCAAAACGCTATATCGGATTCTCTGATTCAAACGAAAACCCGCTTCCATACATAAACGAATGTCAATAGCTCGGAATCATGTAGTGAACAATTGAATCCAAAAACAGAACTCGAGACACAAGCGGCGCTAATGGAAATGATTAAGCGACCGCTGTTTGAAATCGTCGAGCTGAACTCGAAGACGAGCGACGAACGTTGAATGATTAATGCAACTCTAACTTACAAGGAAGACGTTAGAGGAAAATGGGGCTGATTAATGCAATGAGCCTCGCCTTCCAGGGCGTTTTAAGTGTAGAAATCGCCTCCTCATCCCAGTCGCACGACATCGAGGGTAATGAAGGCTGAAGTACCAAAAAATAAACATGGCGGCCCTGGCAGTCGAGAAATATTTTGTACTCGCATGTGTTCTTAAGTCTATATCCGTCCTAGTGTCAGCAGAGGTCATCGCACAGCCGTACGCGCCGCACATTTGACTATCGTTTCCTTTTCTACCCCGTAACTTCCTCTTGACTCGGAACGAGCTACACCGCGTGTACTTCCTTATCCACATGTTTCACGCCACGTTTCGAGCCTTTCGTATTTTTGTGGCCCAACATTATCTTCGTTACAGTAGCGCATCGCACCTTTCCAAATCCCAAAACTTCCCTAGGCGGAGATCGTGGGAAGCGGAGGACAGACATTTTCCCTAATATCTCGGAAACGGTGAAGAGGAAGTCGAACGGAGGCCACCCCCGCCACGATGATTATTTACATCCCTTCGCTCTTGCTTTCGGTTCATATTCTGTGAGCAATAATCCCTTGAAGTTTATCGGTGTTAGAAGTTTATCGGTCAATTATAAAATCGAAAAATTTCTGTTAAGCGCGAATTTACATATCTTCGGGCACAAAATGGGGAAAATGCGGGAAAATTTATTTTTCGCTCGAACAGCGTTCTTAAGACTTTAAAAATAATATAATAGTGGCTGAGGGCGAAGGCAGAAAATTATTTTAAGAGATTAACGTCAGTGAAATGAGATGTGTCGAGCGAAAAAACACGTTTCTCTATAATTACGAAGCTGGATGTAATTGATGATTTTTATAGCTCCAAAAATTCTTGAGTCATATCCTCAACCGAATTTCTGAAAATCTCGAAAATTCTACGCGAAAGCAGCGACAACTAGAGAACCATTATAAATATTACTTATTACAAATATTAGTGTAGTACTTTGAAAATGTCTTCCAAAATCACCTTCTCGATAGTAATACGGTCCAGCTCTTCGATCGATTGTTCGAGATAGAGCACGATGTTAATAAATCATTCACCGCGAACGAATTAAATTCTTACGCATCTGCTGAAATCGTGAAAAAACCGAAGCGATGACGTTTTTATGCCAGAAACGAGTTCTAAAGGGTAGATTGATTCAGTTACCGTGGTTTATCGAGCTTGGGAAAAGATCGAGAAGGGAAGAACAAATCAGGCCAAGCCACCGAAGGGAATGTCTCCCAAAGGGCTTTTTTGTTGGCAAAAATCCACTCAGCTCGGCAGTCAACCGCCCTTCATCCCCTCAAACCGCAGTCGTGTTTAAAAGTAACCGAGCCGTGGGAGACGTGACGCGCATTTCACATTATGCTCCCACTTGGTGTCATTGCGGAGTTTCAACCGAAATGTATAGCTTCATCCGGGGCATTCGTCAAACGCCAGCCTCCGTCTAGGGTTACATTTTTCTCCGATTCGCCGTTCGCATTATCGTGATATTTTTCGGAAAAACGGAATAGCCCGAGATGCAATATGCGGGAAAGCTCGAATACTTGTGAGTTTTGAATTGCGATTTTCTACCATTCGAGAGACTACCGTAGCAACGTGTGACACTACGACGGTGAAGAATTGAGACCTCGTATCTCCATTTGCCTACTTTAGAGGAGAGCAAAAAAAAAGCATTTTTTCTAAATATTTCTAAATTGAGGGATACGCGAGGTATCTAAAAATTGAAATTTTGAGCCGAAGAGATTCGAAAATCGACCAAATGAGCGCTAAAATCGGTAAAAACCAAGGAACTTACCTGATAGAAACAATAATCTCATTTTCGTAATCAAATTTTCAAGGTAGGTTCGAGAAGACATCGGTTGACGAAAGTTTGAGGAATAATATCTGTAGGAACTACCCGTTCTTCTTTTTGCTCTTACGAATGGTATGCTCGACTGCCCCAAACTGTCATCCCGTGCATACATCTCTGCTACCAAGTTCTTCCCCCGTCATTCACACTTTCTTGGCCTAACAACGGCTCAATTCTTCAACCAAATCGCTACCTCAATTTTAAGTGTGTTTGGGGGGTTGAGGGGGAGAAAATTGGTATTAATTACTATAGATTTTTGGACGCTGAATCGAATGAGACCATCGCGGGATCAATAGCTTTATTGATTCTCGAGTAGGTAATTGCAGCTTTTGTGTAAAATTCGGGCGATTTTCACAAGTTGGGCATGAGGGGGGCACTCGAGAATTTTCGAAGCTATAAAAATAGTTTTCTACTCGTCATACACTCTCTGAACTGTACCGTTAGGCGAAAAATTTAGCTTTTAATTTGGGAATTAAGAAAAATAAAAATGATTAAAAATACAATAGTTGCTACGGAATTTCCCCTTCTAGTTACCAGTTGAATCGAAGCAATAATAAACCACTGTACAATCATTTGCGGTTTTTTTAAAAGGATTTTGTACATTTAGTATAATCAATAGGTATTCGAACACCGTAGAGCTTGAAACCACAGCTGATGCATTGGTTTCCAAAACTCGTAGTCTTTTAGCGTGGATTTTTCGAGAAATTTCGCACGATAAATTCCATAAAAGCCAATATTCCAACCGCACTCTCTGAAAATTATTTCCAGCATCCGATTGCACAATTTTCAATTACTTCCCCTCCCTCATGACAATTTCTATTCTCTCCCGTTCGATACCCTTCCCTTCCGGGTGATAATTGAGTTAGCCCGCAAGAGATAACTCTTCTACCCTTCCGTCTAACTCCTTAGCCGACCAAAATTCAAAACATCGTCCTTTCGGCCACCCGAACACAATATCACTAATTATTTCTCCTCAACTCGCTCAAGTTTCAGATCATTGTCGCCAAGATCATTGTACGCAGAATATCCGCCGGCACTTCACGTAATCCCTCCTTCCTCTTTCGTGGGCCTTTTCAATTCGCCGATTGTCGCCTCTTTGCGGTGAATTGCGTTCAAAAAGAACCGTCACGTTGGAAATTATTAATCCGCTTCTTACGCCGAGGATGAATTGAATCTTGGCGAAATTTGGACGGCGTCTCGCTGTATTATTTGATAAGCTGAAAATGCAAATGTGTTGAACGGCGTACGGGGAACATTTCGAAATGAATGGTTTTAAAAACTTATCATCGTAAGGAGGGGTTTAAATTTTCGAAATTTCCGTTTGAAGGCTTATTTCAGTTGCTCTTCAGGAGAGCGCATTTTCCGCCCGACAGCGGGCTGACCATTTAATTTTAAATAATTCGTCATTTAATTTAAAAAAAAAATCATTCCGGGCGATTGAAAATGACCAATTTTAGTTGAATAATAAACGGAACGAAAAGTAGAGATCAGCGGAAACGTATGTTCATCGAGGAGGCAGTGAACTGGTTTCATCCAGAGAGGGAATGATTTTGATGGCAGTGCGTTGGCTTGCTAGGGGATGTTGGAGATCAAGAGCTAATTCCCGAGGACTAGGGCTCCTCGTAGCGCCAGGGTTGATTAGCTCTCCCCGAGGGTTGCGAAGCAGCGACACTGCCGTAAGAGTATGAAATGAAAGGGCTCCGCCCGATGAGGTGGTTGTAAAGGGCTGGACCGAGCGAAGCACGCGGAGCCATCCGCTCCATCGAATCTCGTATAGGTGGCTGAAGGGCTAAAGGGCTGAAGACCCTGCTACCGCAGCAGCCGCTTCGGTTCTTCCGCGCCCAGGACAAGGGCGGAGGGAAGGGAAACCACTATATCAGCGGGTTGACAGGATCCCCGAGCACATGGGACCTCGTAAATTACCCCCTCTCCGTCGCCCCCGCGTCTCAGTCGCACCGCCTCCGCTTCCCATCCACGATACCCCTTGGCCCCTTGGCGGGACCCGACTCATCCCTGAGTATTATATTCCGCCAAATCTATACATTAGTCAACATGATAAACCGCTGCCATACCCTCCGCCCTACAACGGAGTCTTAATCCTCACCCTCGAAAACACCTCATTCGTTTTTGTTCACGATCATCTTCCATTTGACATTTTTCGTTTATTAATAATAAACTATATTTACTGTCACATATTTGTATTCTTCAAAGTAAATATTACCTAGTTGTGATGGTAAAGTTGTTAGTGAACGCTGAATTTTCTGACAGTACGGTGTGTGGCCCTAACGATAAAACCGCTGCAAATGATTGTACAGTTGTTTATTATTCTTTTGGAAGACAATCCATTTGTGAAAGTAATTATTCCGATCAGATTGGTAACTATAAAATGAAGTTCCGTAGCAACAATGGTAATTTTAACCATTTTTATTATCATTATTTTTATTTTTTATTATTTTAAAGCCTTCAGCTTTCAAATGAATACATTTTAGCGGCATGTTAAAAATCAAATTAGGGAAAATGAGCTAGGAAATTGGCGAAAAAAATCATTGCAAGCCAAAGTACGATATGTGAGCCTAACAATAAAATTCAAGCATCATCTACTAGCTATAAAGACCTTTTTAAGGACCACGAATTTATAAACATTAAACCCGCCCCGTTCAGTTGATTTTTGTAGCCTGTGAGAAACAAAAGAACTTTGAAGTCTTATTTCGTGGAAATACAGCGTGTTATTCAAAATTAAATCACGGCGAAATTGGCTCAGTTACAGAGAAAACTTTTTTGCAATTTTAATGGAATTTTTTTGGTTTTCAGAAATTTGACGATTCTGCCGCCACTTTTCGACTCGAGAGAGAGGGCCAACTATCTTCCCCTCTTCACAAAACACAAAACTGAAGGTAAAAGTTGACGAAAAAAATGGAAAACTCGGGTTAAAAGCACGGCCGGCTTTGAGGTTCTGTTTACTTATGAGTCAAACATTCAAAAACCATGAGAGCCTCCAGGTTTTTATGGTAATATTCAGTCCCAAACGCCATAACCTGTTTATAGTTTTTCGTACGGCCGTCATTTTCATACGGAAAGCAACAGCGCACTTTTACGAGGTATCTGAGACCTCTTTTGAAAATCGTGGGACGTTTTATTCGTTGTTTCTCTGCGTGAATAAATTTCTCCGGTGAAGTTCACCTCAAAGCCTTCTCTATGTGACAGATAGAGCTTCTATTGGTTGGTGTTAAAGGTCGAAGACCAACATAGATCAAATCAAAACAGCTAACAAAAACAGAGATAAATACAAAAATGAAATTAAAGAAAAAAGTGAAAAAGCAAAGAATGGGGAAAAAGAAATTTGCAGGAACATTGAAAATTGGAAAATTGAAAAAAAAAAATAGTTCCAACATTGATGAAAATTTAGTCTAGGCGGTGAACTGCATGAATCTATTTGGAAAGTTTGAATGATGCAATTGTTCAAACAATATATTGGGCCTGCGAGACGATATATTTTTTTCAAAGAGAAAATAATTTTAAATATGTTACGAGTCGAATGTCTCATAAATAAAAACAAGCGAGTGAAGTCATTCGGTAATTTTACAGTCCCCCTTTTATTTCCTTCGAACAACTGGGACGGAAAGAAGGAAAACTTGGAACTTTTATTAGATCAGTATAAGAAGGGTTGGCCTGTTCGTTGAAAGCAGAAGGGTTTTGGACTAAGGGCCAAACAATAGGCAATAACACCCTTTTGAATTCCTATCGCTATCAGCTATTCCTTCGTCTTCGACTTTGCAGAGCTCGACGCAACAGAAAAGGAAGATAATCCCGGGAAAAGGAAGTCCCGCTTCAACGGGCACAAATATATGCGGGAGACCCTCGAGAAGGGCTATAGGCCCGGTAACGGAGAAAGAGAAGATTCGAACTTTCTCTCGAGGATATTTTCAAGAAACCGCACCCCATCCTTCCCTTTGCAACCCTTTCTTTACGATTTCTTCAACTTATTCTTAGGAAGGCAATAAAAATTAATAAAGAACAGTCTCCGGAAAAGGGTAGCGGAGTTCGGGCGGGCGATGGTCGTAACAGACATCCGCGCACAAATTAGACAACCCTCCGAATAGGGATAGCTATGAAAAGTTTTGAGGAAACTTGCCGCTATTAGGGGCACAGCGAGGAAGCATGGAGGCGAAGATTGAGGCGAAATTTATTACTAGAATTGACTAGTGTTGATATTAATTTTTTTCTCTCAGGGAGACGAGAATGATAACATGTAAGAACAGTCCAGAAGTGATTTTATAAATTTGTTTTCATTGGTTGTTGTCGCTGATACATAGTTGTGAGGTTGAGGGGGAGACAAAAAAACGCGACCGTTTCTCCTTATCATCTATATTGATTCGAGCGCTTTCGCCCTCACGGGCCTCTCCATGAAACATCTTAGAAATTAGTGTGTCAAGTCTTTTTAAAAAGGGGTCGCCCGTGAGGAGGGTTCGTCTTGAGATGAGGAGTTTATCACAGCTGCATACCTAATCTAGTTTTAAAGCTTGAAATTATAATTATAAACGAAGACTAGAAGATGCAAGTGACTAGAAACATGGAGACTAATAAATTACTAAGAGCTACAACAATGAAGATATTTTTTGACTAGACTAGAAGGGCACATGGTTGGTAAAAACTAAAAACAAAAAAAGACCTTTAAAAAAGACTTGACACACTAATTTCTAAGATGTTTCCTGAAGAGGCTCGTGAGGGCGAAAGCGCTCGAATCAATATAGATGATAAGGAGAAACGGTCGCGTTTTTTATCTCCACCTCAACCTCACAACAAATTTATTTTCAGTGAATAGTAATATAAGTGATACCAGAAACGGAAAGATTTCACTCGGCAATCTGTATTTCCAACCCTTAATCACGCGATGGACATTTCTCTATTTATAGCGTCACATCTCTGCCACCAAATCGTTGAAATTCAGATTTCGGTTCATCTCTGATCCTTTGATGTCTGGCTGAAACGCCCGCACATTGGAAGCGGTTGGCATTGCCTGCGAACGGCCAATAAAACTGAATTTCAGCCGAGATTGAGGCAGGGCAGATATATACGCTTTTAGCGCTTGTAAAGTGTCCTCTTTTCCTATCCTCACCAAGCTCGTCTACAGGCAATAAAACGCGTTGCGTTAACCGTTACCTCCGTTGGGTCACTTGGGTATCTAGTTCCCTAAACATCATTCAAACTTTCTAGCGGATTTGCGAGCTACAGGCTGATTTTTCCGGGAAAAAACTGAATTCGAATGCTCGCTAGGCTTAATTACAAGTTGATGATTATCATCTAAGATCACAATTAATTCGAAGGGATAAATAAGATAAACCACCGTAAAATTGCACTGATTTACCTCTTGGAATTCCTAAAAGTATTTCTGAGATAACGTCACTGATTACATGTCAATCTCATCCCCCACGTCGTTTCCTTTAACGTTCCTCTAAGCGGTTTCCTCTTGCATTTCCCTTGGCGATATCCTTAATAAAAAAATGTGTCACACTGTTGTCACACTGTCACTGTCACTGTCACACTCTGTTGTTGGGGTTGAGGGGGAGAAAACCAGGGCGACTTGTTCTCCTGTTTTTTATTGTCGGCTTGCCAAGCACTTTCGCCCATTCGGGCATCATCAGGCTTACCTTCTCGTTTTTTCCTTCGCTGTTTTCCTCTCACGTTACCTCGCGTCGTAATTTTCCAAGGGAAAAACGTGACGCCTGGCCAGCAATAAGGCAGTTTCGTCGAATCGAGACTACATTCTTGCTTAATGTGTCACATACTGGCTCTTGAGAGAATCGGCGCGTCAAAAGAGTTTCATAATTTCTATGCTCATTACTCCATCTCCATTGATAGCCAAGAGCTGCGAATTTCAGGTACGGGAAGGCTTTGGACCACGAGGAACTAAATCGACGACAGACAGAACATTTTGACTTGTTTGCAAGGGTGAGAAAAAAATCCGTTGCTGCCCCTGAGATCCAGTTGGAACATTTCCGTTGGTTCCAGTTATCTTCAATGTTATCTCGCCCATGGGAACTTTCGAAGGAAGAGTTTACTGGGTTTTACCACATGCTATAGAGTCGAGCTAAACTCATTCTTACCTTCGGAAAGATTACCGCGTCAAAAACTCTTCGCCCATGAACACAAATTCCGCAAGTCTTGCTCTGTAACTTCTAAAATAAAGAATATACTGACGAGATTGCAGTAGCTCGAGCAGAAGAGTTAAAACTCGGAGTTGATCCGAGAAACCGCAAAAGTGGCGAGGGATCGATAGAGGGAGCATTTGTTTTAAACGGATACCCGAGGGTGACACGACCCAAACCTCGGGCTAGAGGCGAAAGTGCACAGACCTGTGAAGGAGGCTGAGACAAGTGGAAAACGGGCTCGGACCTCGTGCGAAAGCGAGAGGGAACTAGAGAGGCTAGGGCTTGTAATCCAAGTTGAGTGGGTGCCCATGTCGTTTATGCAGGGAGGGATGGACGAGGTCTAAAGAGGCGAGGGCGGAAAGCATCTAAAAACCTAAAACACTGCACTAGCTTCCGAAACCTTGAGCGCGACAGACAGTACCAGACAAATAACAAGATTTACACCCTTCGTTGGAAAAAAAGGCCAGAACCCGACACTTCGCTCGCCATAATACATAAACACCCATTCACTTACGAGTAGGGACCGATGCGAAGAAAGGCGAGGAAAAAACGCCAGTGAGAAAAGAGAAGAAATGAATCACGCGCGAGGAAATGATGTGCAGAATCTTGAGAGTAGATTGTGCAATCATTCACTTCATCGAGCCAGGGAAACCGTAGCGATTAGGAAAGCAAGGGACCGACTATTAAATTACTTAAGCGTTCGCTTAAGTGTTGCATAAGTGCACGTTAAAGAGTTTCCTCGGCTGACGTTGGAAAACCGTTCTGAACAATTTCTGGCAAGTATTGCTAGCGGATCTTCAGAACGCTTGGATTCATCCTTTCGAGACAAAACAAACGCATCACATTCATCACAATGAAAATCAAGCGTCCTCTACATTCCATCATAATCATTTCAACGCCTCGAGCGTTTAAAATATTGATTTTGGCGACCAGTAAAAATTAAAATACAAAAAAGCAAGAGAGAAAAGCGAAAAATACTCATAACGTGGAAGTATTGTGTATCAGACAAAAATCAAACATCCTCTGCCTGCCAAAACGAACAATAGCAGAAATCAATATTGGGCTGACAATGGCTCAAATCGATAACTAATTTTAACGGTACTTTTGAAAAGTTTTTGGGGTGGGAATTCAAAAAAGAAAAAAATGTTTTTTCATAAGTTCATTTAGTATCAATTTCTATAGATCTTGAACGCTGGAACGAATGAGACCATCGATAGCTACAATGATTCTCTAGTTATCATAAATTTTGTGTTGAATTTGGGAAATTTTCTGACGTTCGGCATGAGAGTACAACTAATGAAGTTTTGGAGCTATAAAAATCGTTCTATACTCATTGGAATGGTCGTCAAGCCGTCTCTTCAGTTTTACCGTTAGTCAAATAATTTAGCTTTTAATTCGAAAATTAAGAAAAATAAAAATCGTTAAAATTACCATAGTTTCTATGAAGAAATCCGTTGGAGTTACCAATCTGTTTTTTGAGGTAGTAAACCTGTAGTTCTTAAGCTTATAAAAGCATGTATATTAAAAATACAAGAAGGGGAGATTCCCCCATAAACTTCACATAAAAAGGAGAAATTAATTATATAGAAATTATACTCCACAAAAAAAATAAATAAATAGATAAAAATAATAAAAAATTTATAAAAAATTAAATAAATAAATAATAATAAGATAATTAAGAGCAAAGGGTGAAAAATCTTTCAAGAAAGATTTAGTAATTTGTCATAATGCAACCAGGGGAGAGTCCCTCGGACCCAAGTAATATAAATATTTTTAAAAAAATTTAACCTAGAAATAAATATTATAAAAGTCACCTCCACCTTCCACCTAAAGTCAGGTGGAAACGCTCACAAATGTACAAACAACTTTCCATCTCAAGTGGATGGTCTTATCATAATTGAAGCAAAGGAATAAAAAAACCACGGTACAATGATTTGCGGCATTTTTTCTGCGTAAACACGGGACTAAAATCAATTCTTCTCCGCTTTTCGAATTATTCCGGCCTTCGCGACAGTGGGAATTTCACTGAATGAAAAGAGTCCTTATTAACGTTCCGAAACGCGGACGAAACCGGATTCCTCAAAATCACCATCCATGAAGGTGCGTATCATTGGAAATCGTCTCATCGGTCATCGATGAAATCACGAGTCGTAGCTGATCTGTTATGCCGAATTCCTCGTTTCGTAAAGGGCATTCCTACCGATATTGAGCGTGAAAGGCCGGAAAAGAGCCAGACGTTTCCAGGTTCACGACGGTCGAAATTGCCTGTGGTAAATCCGGTATGCGACTGTGTAATGCGTTATGTCCTGGATAGTAGCACGAGGCAAGGACTCTCCTCGAAGGAGGACCATATCGAGCTGCTCTTGTTCCCTATTCATCGTTTCAGTGGTCTACTCTATTAATATTATTATATTTACCCGCGGTTTGTGCGGTAAAAGAAAATAGTCGAAAAATAAATAACTGATAGGAACATTATTTAAAAATTATTTGACTAGATGAGATTAGTATTGCTAAGTAAACTATATTATTTAATAATTATACAGTTGAGGGGGAAGAGTAACGTGAGGACTTCTTCATTATTTTATTTGGCCAAGATCTTTCGCCCCTTGGGGCATCCTCAGCGGGCTAAACGAACATGTACAAATCATCTGGTGGGTAAAAGGTTGAAATTAAGTAATTTAACGGATATTACGGTCATTTCGCCTATTACCTATGGCGAGTTGATTACGCGGTTAATTGTATCACATCGAAATCCAACTTTTTAATAAGTAAGGTTAATTTTGGCCCTGAAATGGGTTGTTTTTGTGGTAAAAGAAAACTGTCGAAAAATAAATAACCTGTGAATACAACTGATAGGAACATTATATAATATTCTTTGACTAGATAAAATTAGTGTTGCTAAGTAAAAAAACATAAGGCAATGTGGCACCATCTTTTTGGTCTCGGCTAAGTAGTCCATAATTAATAGAGTTTGAGGAGTGACTAGAAAAGCTCGAATAATATCGAACAGGGGCCGTTGACCAAATGGTTCTAGAAACCCCTGATGAGGCACGAAGGGGCGAAAGTACTCGGCGCCAGAGAAAAGGAATGGAGAACGAGTCGCCTGTTTTTTCTCCTCAACACAAATACGTCAAATAATTTAGGTTGAAAAATAGAGTGATTTTCGGTCCGAAAATAAATTGTCGAGTTGAAAAAATAAAAAAATCCATAAATTGTCATGCCGAATTTCTGAAAATCTCGAAGCTACGATAGCTCGAAAACCAATTAAACTACCGACCTCGCAATGGTCTCATTCGATTCAGCGTCCGAAAATCTATGGAGATGGATGCCAAATACAGGTTTTCTGGGTTGGAATCTACGAATTTTCTGTCCCTCGAAACCTCTCAAAAATACACTTAAAATTGAGGAAGCGATTTGGTGAAAGAATTGAGCCATTGTCAGGCCAAGATTTTTTTGGGTGAAAATTGTTAAGAATTTAGCTATTATAGTTTTGTCAGACGGAGGACTGACTGAATTTTATTTATTGGATATTCGGATTATACATGCCTTGTAACGAAAAACCATAAATTTTGAGAGTGGGGGTCTCACCATGGTTTATTATTGAATGATAAACCAAAAGATAAAAAAATTTTTCCTCAACCAATTCACTTCATCATTATCGGCTTTCTGCTTTTCATGTAGTCAATGATTTTATAGGTAAATGCAGCTACGAATTTACAATACTGAATTCATGTACATTCATGAAGCTGATCGTGGAATAAAGCGAAGAAATGGAAATATAGCGGAAAGTCCCTCGGCGTCATATAGTTTTACCATAAACCTAGTGACATTTGAAGGAATAATCGACAGGGACAAGAGAATTATTGTGACAGAAAGACGAAGATAGCGATGTGGAAACGATCGGTCGGAGTGGCAAGCAACGTCAGGGTGGAGTCCCCTGGGGACTGCACTCGTAATGTTTGAGAGGTGTTGGGACTGTTGAAGTGAGAAGAGATTCGAGAGAGAAAAGAGGGAAAAGAAAAGTGAACTGACGTGTCAAGGGAGCTAGGGCAGGAAGGAAAAGAAATAAAAAAAGAAAAATTCGTCCACCGCAAGTTCAAGTTGCAGTTTGACGAGAATTGGATTTTTCTCCGACTTTCATCGCTCGCCTTTCGTCTCTTCTTTTGGTAACGGAGACAATTTCATCAAAATTCGAACAATGCCATCGTAATTGCAAATACTTCATCTACATTTCAGCGAATTTTTGAAAGGCTTGAATGCGACGGAGCTAATGTGATAACAGTTTGAACATAGAGCTCCTATTGCAGCATCACGTGGTTGAAATTCAAGGGGTAATCGTAACTCGAGAAGAAGTAATAAACATAGAAATGACGTAAAACGGCGGAAATCATTTCGAAACTGGACGCTTACCTTTTTTTGGTGAATTTCCGCAGAAAATGTTGCAATTTTGGCTATTTCGGAAAAAAATCTACTATCGAATTTCGACCCGAAAACACATACGAAATCCGTTTTGTGCATCAGAAAATCAAATTCAAAAGAATAGCTAATTTTTTTTTGTTTTTTTTTTTTTTATAAAAACCATTATGTCCCTGTATGTTCCTTTGCAGTTATTTTTTCTCTAAAAATAACTGCTGTAATTTTTAGAGAAAAAAATCTGATTTTTTAACGAAAAATTCTTCTCAGCAAATGTAATTATCATTATAAGTAAATATATCATTTGGTAAATATCATTTATCGTTTAGTAAATATCATTAACCGTTTGGCAAATATCATTTGTGTAAATATCATTTACCATTTGGTAAACATCATTTGTGTAAATATCATTTGGACGGAGAGATCGCAGCTGAGAGTGGTATTCAAATTTGATTTTGACCTTGCCTTGAAACGATATAAAGGGGCATTTCGTGTATTGAATTCGATGTATATTTTAACGCTGAAACGAATGAGACCACAGTGAGGTCGATAGCTTTAACTGTTCTTGAGTTATTGCAGTTTTACGGAATTTTAGAGGAAAAACGGAAAAAATGTATAGGAAAAATTTTAACAAAACTACGTAATGATAATAAAACCCTGCATTTATGAGTCGATATAAAAATCTATATTTGTTATGTCTTTCAAACCGTCCCTTCTCTAATAAGCTACAAAAATTCACCGGTAAAAACTTCTATTTTTTTAATCTATTAAAACGATATAAAAAATTCACTAGACGGATTATTCGACCAGGACGAATCTCAATTTCATCGCAATTTCGAGGAACATTCTCTCGAAGAAAAGTAAAGCGGAAGAAGATCAATGAAGTTCAATGACGAGGGTAGAAGGAAGCTGATAAATAACTTGGATAGCGGTTTCGAGAAAAGAGCCACACTCATGAGAAGGGGAAGCCTAGGTAGGTGGATTGATTGGAAGGTGATTCATAACCTCCCTTGAGGCCGAGGCGATCCATCATCAGCAGGTCACTTGATGGATATGCCACAACCAAGACTGGACCACCGCCGTTTTCCAAGTCTTCCTCAGCTCAAGCTAAATATTCCCCTATATCGACTGCTCCGTCTTAATAACGACTGAAGCGGTTATGACAAGTCATCCGGTGTTTTTTCAATGTAAGACCGTTCGAAATCGTTTAGCTTATTTTTCGACGGTTTTTGCGAATCTAAAGGAGAAACTTGCAAGCCACTTGAGATTCGGCTGATTTACGAAAATGTCGATTGGCTGCGAACGTGGAGGCTGATTCGACGCGAATAAAACGTATCTTTCTTCTATGTGATGAAATTTCGAACAAACGCTTCCACCTATGGCGTTGACGAACGAAAATCACGAGAAAACGAGGCGAAAATTCGTCCTCGCACGTTGAGGGGAAGCGATTTTTTTTTCTCCATACTTCATTTCACACTCTATCCTCGCCCTTTTTTCCATTTCACCGTAATAGGCGCGCAATGAAAAGGGAAAAGTGGTCTTTCGTGCGCGCCAAGGCTCCGAGACGTGGTAAAGCGATTTGAAGTCGTCGACTTCCGTTGAAGATTTCAGATCACGTCCTAGCCGGCACATGCTCACCCTCGAGCCGCGGTCTCTTTCTCGGATTGATTTCAACAAGGTATTGTGCGCTCTTGGGTGGGAGAAAGCGTTGTTGTGCTTCTTCTGCTCCGCCATCCTCGAAAGCCTCATCCCCGTACGTACACAGGAGTCTCCAGGGTTGGGATTGCTCGCTCTAGAGAACAACGAGACCGGGAAAATTGAAGTCGGGAGCGAATCAACGCTTATTTGCTCACGTGCGTCGCAACTGGAGGAAATTCCGTGCCGAGTGCGAAGAGACAAATCCCCGGGAAACGATCCTTTTCTCTTCTCAAACGCCGAAGGGAATTATATTTTTATGCCGACGAGAGGATCAACACTTCGTGATAAACAGCTTCGTGATAAAATTCGATCGAAAGATGAACGGACGGCGGGCGGAGAGAATGTTTTTGTATATGTTTTGTTATGTATGTATTATCCCCCCCTCCTCCGAGAGGGAACTAATTTTGAAAAGTTCTGCTTGATAGGAAAATCATGGTTGTAAAAATAGGGCAGTATTTAATTACAAAATGTTTTATTTGGACTTGAGCGTACAAGTTATACAATTAGATTTTATTTACAAGTCTTGGATACAGTTTTGAGAATAATATTTTTGATAACTATTGGTTAATTATATTGAGAAATTAAAAAAAAATTAGTTTCAATCAAATAAGAATTGAACTTGAAAATTAACATTGAAATATTGAAAATGCGTTAAATTTGAAAATAACAATGTTGATTCGTTGAACTATGAAAATATTTCAAGTGTTAGGCCTTGTAAGGTATTAAATTATTCAAGGTATTCATTCATTAGACATGACATTGAGTATTTTTTATGTTATAGGTTAAGTTAAAATCTGTAATCATGTGAAGCGCGGACTAGAGGAAGAAACTGTAATAAACTATAACTATAATCAAATTAAAACTTATTAAACCTTACTAAAATATTGCATATCCATCATAAGTTAATAATTAGCTTAAAATATTTCCATAATTTAATTAATTTATCGGCATTGCTATTTAATTTTTTTTTCTTTTTCAGGAATGCTCGGCTCTGTTCGGATTTTACATGCCTTGAAACGTAAAAAGTCAATTTTTAGGGGTTAGACGATTTTTTTTGCGATTACAATGGTTTATATTGAATAATAAAACGAAAAATTCGATCCGTCAACGCTTTCTGAAGGAAATATAAAAGCTCAATTTTTCGAACGTTCGCAAATGTTTGAAATAGTTACTATCACAGCCTCTTTGCTTTCTTATATTTGTAAATGATGTCGCTTCCCTTTTTTCAAATGAGGTACACAGTTTGCTGTTTGCGGATGACATTAAGTTGTTCAGTATCATTCGCACTCCTAGCGATTCGTTGATTCTGCAGTCGGCCATTGACTCGTTGTACGGGTGGTGTTGTGCGAATAACTTACACTTGAATTTTAGCAAGTGTGTCAGTATTACATATTCTAGGTCTAATTCGCCCACATCTTGCGTCTACAATATTAATGGCCACGAACTGAATAAGGTAACATCCGTCAGGGACTTGGGGTTATATTCGACTCGCGACTAACTTTTGGTGACCATATAGATGACATGTGTTCAAGGGCCATGAGGGCTCTGGGATTTCTGAAGCGTCACACGAACGATTTCAAGGACGTCACTGCATTGGTGACCCTCTATAAAGCACTTGTTCGTTCGATCTTGGACTATGGTTCGATCGTGCGGTCACCTTTTTATGCCAACGCCGCCGATCGCATTGAGCGAGTCCAACGTAAATTTTTAAGATTTATTTCGTACAAGAGAGGCATTCTCTGGTCCGATTTTGACGGCGATCGCATGTTGGAAGAATGTAGCCTCCGGACCCTTGAGTGCCGACGTCAATCGGCGGATGGTGTATTTTTGTATAGGCTGATTCATGGAACTATTGACTGCCCTCAGCTTCTGTGCCTCATTTGTTTTCATGCCACTAACTACAGCACCCGATCATGCGTACCCTTTTACATATCCACCACGTCCACGAACTATCTTCTGAACAATCCCCTTCATCGGGGACAAAGAACCATGAACAGAATATGTATAGAGCACAGTTTTGATCCATTCTACCATAGTGTAAGTAGGTTAAAGAAACTATTGTGATATTAGGTTTATTATGTATATTGAAAAACTGCCAGACAGATAATTGTTGCCGCGTCGCCACCTTGTATTGTATTTTTTTTTTTTTTTTGTATTGTGTTGTAATTGGGCCTAGTTGCCCGTGTTTGTATAAATAAATAAATAAATCACAGACGGATAGTCTTCTTAAATCATAATCGAAGTGAAGGAATCATAAACCACTGTACAAACATTGTCATCGTTTTCTATTCGATCGAACAGTGCGACAAAAAACAAATAGACTGCTACCCTTTTTCCCAAGTCAATTGTTAATCAAACAATTCTACTTTTTTTCAATACTACGCCGCCCTTCTGACAGCTGTTCTTGTGAAACAACAAAACTTCCCATGCGCGACTTCAGCGCGTTCCTCTCGAAATCACGCGCAGGTTCAACACTGATTTTCACTAAAACCAAAGCGGTGCAATTGAAACGGTATTGCTCGTCACGTAGCAGCCGGCCAGCACGTGCAGCCAATTTTCCAAGTCAGTTGCCCGCTCAATTGAGACATACTCGTTGTGAGTTAATCATCGACCGGTATTTTTGATAACGCATTGTCACAGTATGTAAAATAAATGTAGATAGTTGAATTGTTAATTCTTCAACGGTGATTTTTTTATTTATTTATTTCAACAGTACACGGGAGTAAAATCCCTTTTCATAATTTCGAATAAATATTACAATATTACTTACAGCAATCGCATTTTAACAAATAAACTGGTGACATCCAAAAATGTTTCCATACTCGATCGAACAATACGCAAAATACCCAAACATTCAAAATAATTAAAAAAAAATTTCTCGGCGTGGTTGGGAATGGTGCTCGTAAAACCTCAAAAAAGTGAAAATCGGCATCACGTTTTTTCGTTACATTTTCTTCTCTACACGTCATATCAGATCGTTGAACAAAAATTGGAGCTGGGCCCTCAGAGGCAGATAAATTATGAACAAATTGACATCAAAAACAAAACAATCGAGCAATTTTTCTAGAAGTTATAAGCTTGCAAAGTCAAAACTTCCTCTTTTCCCACATTTCTCCGCGTCTGGGGACGTAACTCCTGGATGGACACAATTAAAAAAACCCTTTCAATAAAAAAAGTAACCCGATCGGACGTAGAGGAGCTGAACGCTAGCGGACAACACATACCGAAGAAAAAAAACCGCAATCATATTAATTTCCTCCTTTTGAAGTCGGTTAAAAAGGGAGAAAAATTGCAACGTCCCGCGGAAAAAATGTTATCGCCTGAATCGCACACCGAACTTTCATGTTATAAACTTTTACATCAGGGTTTTTCTGCGATTCATCTCTTTCTGACGTTTCTGGCAAGAAATATGGCCTCACATTCACAGAATTTCATTCGATCGATCAAAGATTAGAGGCAATAACAGTTTTGATTGATTGTTGAAATGAGCGAGAATTCCGAGTCTTCCATTAAATTGGAATTAAAACACTCTCCTAGTTCATTACAGTACTGATTACTTGGAAGTCTCTTAGTTTTCATTGTTGTCTGATGTTAGAACTATAGATTTAGCTACAAATATTAGGTAAAATAACGAAGAGGACCGTTTCTCAACATAGTTGGGTAACCATACCGATTATTATAAAATTTTTTGAACTAAATATTAATTATACAGTCTCAAAATCTTCAACGGGTTGAGAAATATGGTAAGCTCTATGGTGAAACCGGGCCTAGGATTAATAATTCACCTACCGAATACATAATAATTACAACAATAATTGCCAACTTTTATAACTTCTATTTATTTATATTAACAACTATAGCCATACTAATTTAAACTAAATGCACGATAATTTTCCAAGTAAATACATGATACCTAATTTAATAATTTAGCAACTAAATACGTGATAATTTTCAATTTTTCAACCATCGAAAATGAACGCCACACGTTCCGCGGGATGACGATAATTATCGACGTACATCTCTATTGCCTATCTTGTTACAGTCGTACCAAAGGATTAACGCGTTCCCATTAATTGTTGCGGTGCGATCCGATCGCTATCGCACACGGTCAAAATAATAGGCAGCCTTTCAAAACTGATCCTTTGCTGAAGGCAGCAGCCCTTTCAACACCTTCGGAGTCCAACCTTGTGTTATAGAAGCTTCGCTAATTAAACACATCCAAGGGCTGCCTCGTATACACCTCCCTGCTCCTCGTTAGCACGTAAATCTTATATCAAACATATTGATTTCACCCTTCGTTTCCCGACGACTCGTGCCCCTCGTGTAATTAGACCTGGCTTTCGGTCGAGGGCGTACTATTGTGTTATTCTAATTTGGGGTACGCCGCAGCCTCCTCATTGTATTTTGTAACGTAGGATAAATTCAATAAGCTCGTCAATTTCACCTTTCATACCGCGGGTCGTTGAGGAAAATCGGATTAATTACACTTAGGTGCATTGGTACGAGTAATTATGTCCAAATTGAATGTTTTTCTCTAATAAGATAGTAAAATTCGTGTTGGCGAATAATTTTTTTTCTTTTTTCAAAATTTTTTGGTCTCATATTAACATCAAAATTGCCATTTGCCTGAAAACCCCGCTTTCTTTCCCTCTCCTGGTCAAAATAAATTGCTGGCCATAAACATACGTCCTTTCACTTTGAAAATCACGGCAAAGGGATCAGTGACAATCTAAAATCATTAGTGATAGTGCGATCATGAAAAATCTGAAAACGATTTGCGGTAGAGTGCTTCCAAAGCCTGATTTGTCACCACGTGATTTACTAAATACATGAGAGGAAAGAGAAAGTGGTACGCCAGGTTGCTGCTTTCACTCTTGGTTTTTTTCAATACTTACGCGGTTTCGTTTCCCTTTTTCCATGGCGGTTTTTCTATTTGCTTTTCCCTTAGCAGTTTCCTCTCACGTTTCCTTTAACGGTTTCCATTCACCTTTTCCCTCGGCGGTTTCCTTTCTCTTTTCTTAGCCGTTTCCTTTCACTTTTATCTCAGCCGTTTCCTTTCACTATTCATTTGGCCGTTTCCTTCCACTTTCCCTGTAGCCGTTTCCTTTCACTTTTTCCTAAGCCGTTTCCTTTCACTATTCATTTGGCCGTTTCCGTTCACTTTTCCCTTAGCCGTTTCCTTTCACTTTTTCCTAAGCCGTTTCCTTTCACTATTCATTTGGCCGTTTCCTTTCACTTTTCCCTTAGCCGTTTCCTTTCACTTTTCTCTTAGCCGTTTCCTTTCACTTTTCCCTTAGCCGTTTCCTTTCACTTTTCCCTTAGCCGTTTCCTTTCACTTTTCCCGTAGCCGTTTCCTTTCACTTTTTCCTTAGCCGTTTCCTTTCACTTTTCCCTTAGCAGTATCTTTTCACTTTTCTCTCAGCAGTTTCCTTTCGTGTTTCCCTTGGCCGTTTCCTTCCACGTTGACCAGTAGCCAACATTCTTCCGGCAGACCAAGCGGATCCAATGCGATATCGACCATCGATCACAATACGCATATTTAAAAGAATTTAAGAAACCTTTCTTGGGAAAACTTTCTTGTTGCGGGCTATTTCGACTGCAAGGCTTGCGACAGATTTCAACAAGTTTGCGAACGGATTCCGAACTGCATTAACTAATCGGACCGAACAGGTGATCATTCTATGTAACCAGGGAAAATGTCCCCTGCAATGAGAGACATAGGGACGTCTGGTAGGACGCTTGGGAACCGTGTTTCTTCATGATCATTTATAACCCTCTTCTGCTTTCTCCATTCAGAATTCATTGGCTTTCCGATCATTTGTCAGACCAACTCAGGTCCCCCGTCTTGTAAAGGTGCTAGTCCTCTCTTGTTCTCTGGCGAGTTTCTGACCCGCTGATTAATGATGCGACACGACTATCACCCGAATGGAGAATTCTTTTAACCACGAAATGTCCGTCGTTAAATATTTTCACAGCTGAGCGTACCCTAATGCATGGCCATTTCGGTTCGGCCCTTGTTAACGGTCCGGATTTCTTAAATTCTTTTAAATATACGTATTGTGATCGATGGTCGATATCGCGTTGGATCCGCTTTGTCCGCCGGAAGAACGTTGGCTACTGGTCATTTGAACATCTGGACCTGTTCGCGAGAGGATTGAAAAACGCTTAATAGAACACGCAGTACTTTATTTATTACATTTTGAAGGCATAAGCCAGAACGTTACAATAATAAAAGAAAAAATAGGTGCGACCGCTGCGCCAAATTATTATGAATTAAAAAACTGGCTTCAGTTCCACAACTATATAGTCCACTATATAGTAGTTCCACTATTATATAGTTGTGGAACTGAAGCCAGTTTTTTAATTCATCACCCTCAAACAATATGGAGTTCGACAAAGTTACTGTTGCCACAATTACCAAAATAAATCAATAATGAACCACTGTAAAATCCTTTGCACCTTTTCCTTCCCTTATTTTGAGTTTTTTCATTTATAACTAATACATACATTTTCCATTACACGATCATCGCGCCCTTTCTTGCCTATAAGCTTGATGCGCGTTAAAAATTTGTCGGCTTCGCATCTGATAAAAATTCCGTAGGAAATAAACCATCGTGAATAAACAATCGTTCGCTGCGTTTTTCTCAAGCTTCGTTTCTCACCTGCTTCCTTCATTTCCCGAAAGGTTCGGCTCTCAACGCCCGCGCAGCTGTCGCGCAATTTTCTCCTCGCGGTGATTCACTGTGGAACAATAGAACCGGACGCTCGGGCCGCGACCTGCGCCTCGAGTATTATACCGAGATGCTAGGACAATTCAACTCGGGAATGACAACGGTCCGAAGTCCATTGTTTGGTGGAAATGATGCCCTGCCGATTGGTGCCGATCGTTCGTCGGTGAGATATAGTTTTTTTTTATCGGGTTCACCAGCAGCGGCTGTATCGCGTGTTTTTAACGGTCGGTGACCTTTCCACGAACAGATGCTCCAAGACACGCTCGGCGATCAATGGCCACTCATTTCTTCAAGTTCAAAAATTAATCAAGCAATTCAATCACGGTCGCCGCTGCGATCGATAGGTTCGTTAAATGAGATCGGAAGTGAAGGCGATGAGAAATTCGATATATAAAAGGTATAACAGCGGTTTTCCAATGTTCTACGACTACTTACCGACTAAATATAAACATTTTTATTTACTCAACTCAATATGCGGCTTTTGGTTTATTCAATAATAAACCGTTGTAATCGCTCACGGGAATATTTCCGAACTATATTTTTCGTTTCATAGCACGTAGATTCCGAATATCGATTAATAAAAATTTCTATCCGTTCGCCGTCGAAGGTTTCGGTATATTATTCAATAATGAACCATTGTAATCGCCCGAGGAAAACAATTTTCTAACTGTCCAAGGCATGGAATAGGTGTGGAATGTCAGTACATTTCAGAAAAACACAGCAGTATACTCAACTGGTGTTTGGTTGAATTATAGGTGGAACTAGACTTTCGGTATTTTTTATTCAAAACCGATCTCACATGGATTGGTTGCCTTTTTCTTAATCCAATTCTGTCTACGTTTTGGGGGAGTTTTTCCCAAAAAAGGGGAGACCTGGCAATACTGCATATTCCTGCGATGAACATTCGTTGTTAAACGTTCAGTAGCTGAGTTTATAGTAGAATGTCGACGGATTACTCGAGTTCTCTCGGTTTGACTCGAGATTCAGCCGTCAGAAGAGAGATCTTGGAGAGAATGGAAAAATGAAGGTTATTCGTCATCCGCAAGATAAGGAGCGCTGATAAACCTTCGTTATCGGCCCATTAATAATATGAAATGTCCGATACGAGTCGCCCGCAATGAAGGAGGGAGTGGCCATTATCTTCTCGCCTTCTGGGATGTATAGCTTTTTCCCCTTGTCGGAAAAAATGGGCTTCGGCCGGGAAAAAAAGCGGAAGAGCTTGGACCATTCATTAAACTGGTCTTTCATTCTGTCTGACACCTATTTTTTCCCAGGCTCATAACGTTACTGATCTCCCACGATCGCTTTTTACGACCGGGGGAGTTAATGCTATTAAATACGATTGCAACGCAATGAGAGGTAATTTCGGTTACGGATAAGGGGACGCTGGACGAAACTGGACATTAAGAGAACGGCCAAAAATTGGGCGGTGTAAAACGGAGGGTGAAAAAATGAATCGAGCTGCGAGACAATGATCAAACATGTGGTCGATCTTGGCTACGGAAACGAAACATCTTGGTAGAAAAAATATATTCAACTTTGTCCCTCCGAAGGTGAAATGAGATTCGAAATCCGTATACCTACTTCCGAACAGCGAGGAAACTAATGATGAGTGGTTGAGATGGATTAAAAGTGGAACTGAACATGGAATGGCAATTAAGTGGCTGTCGAGTGAAAATCGAAAGGAAGTAAAGTGAAGTAAAAATTTTTTTAACTTATTTTATTATTGGTTTATTATTGAACAATAAACAATCGTAATCGGCAGAAAAATAATTTTCACACCCCCCCTCATGAAAATGGGATGTTTTACGTTTCAAAGCATGTAGATTCCGAATATCGAGTAAAAAAAAATTCTGTCCGTCCACCGTCAACACTCTTCCTACCAAACTATGAAAGCAAAGTTCTTGAAATGTCCATCAAAAATCAATCTTGGCCTGACAATGGCTCAATTCATCAGCCAAATCGCTACCCCAATTTTAAGTGTATTTTTGGGGGGTTTTGAGGGGGAGAAAATTCTTATTTTCCAACATTTTCCAGAAAAATTTGTGTTTCCTATCGATTTCTATGGATTTTTCGACGCTGAATCGAATGAGACCATCGCGAGGTCGATAGCTTTATTGGTTCTCGAGTTATCGCAGCTTTTGTGTCAAATTTGGGAGATTTTCGGGAATTTGGAATGAGGGTATAACTCGAGGGTTGTTGGAGCTATAAAAATCGTTCTATACTCATTGGAATGGTCGTCAAACACTCTCTCCAGCTGTATGGTAAGGCAAAAAATTTAGTTTTTAATTAAGAAATTAAGAAAAATAAAATTGATTAAAATTACAATAGTTGCTAAGGAGTTTTCCCCTATAGTTACCATCTGTTTTTCGGTGGGATTGTTCAGAAATGTTCGAAATAATTACTATCACAAATGAATAGTCTTCCTAAATCATTATTGAAGCGAAAGAATAATAAACCTCTGTAAAATCATTGACAACATTTTTTATTTTATTTTTTTTTTTTTGGATTGAAACGTAAAACATCAAATTTTTAAGGGGGTTAGAAAAAAATTTTTCTTCGGCGATTACAATGGTTTATTATCGAATAATAAACCAAAATTACTAAAGAGGAGAGCAATCGCTTCAACGCCCTTAAACGCATAAAAAGAAGACAGAATCTGCGGTGAAAAATTTAATATAAAGCTCTCAAGTGGATGTAAGGCGATTACGATGTAGGGGGCGAACAAGCAGATCACGTGCGGTAGCTATATTGCGGTAGACTGTATTGTGCAGCTTGAGGAAGCGAGATGCACGGTAGATTTCTATGTATAGCGTGTATTGTAGTGTGTATTATGGCATAACAGGCGAGACGAGTCAACGTGGGCGGAATGAACGTACAGCCCGTGCATTGTGTTACTGCTCGTTCGCACCTGACGTCTTCATCCGCTTTTCCCACAACCAAGGGATCGACACTCGACGCCACACCCTCTTTGCGCACCGTTTGACGAATTAGTCCTCTCGATTCGGGAGGATTAACAGATCCGCAGCACGGTACACAATCGACGGCTTTAACGGAGCTTACAGCCAAGCGCGGCCGAACGTACCGGCGGCGCACAATGGAATATTGCGCCGCAAGAGACGCAACATTGGCTTGGATTTAACACCTTTGCGCCATTCAATTTCAGTCGCTCGGTGACTCGATCGAAAAGTTGAGATTGTCACTAAGCCGAGAGTTTGCGTCTGAGTTAATGAAGAATAAGCCTTTGAAATCTTATTGAGTAATTAAATGTATCCAAATGTTATTGGCTTTTAGGGGAATTTCTCACCGTACTATAATAAATATGATCGGCCTCAAACCTCCCAAAAATACCCTTAAAATTGAGCTAGCGAGTTGGTTCAAGAATTGGACCGTCGTAGGACTGAGATTGATTTTTGGTGAAAATTTCAAAAATTTAGCTATTATAGTTTGGCCGGAAAAGTGCTAACGGCGGACAGGCAGAATTTTTTTTATTGGATATTCGGATTCTACATGCCTTGAAACGTAAAACATCATATTTTGAGGGGGGTTAGAAAATGTTTTCCTTGGGTGATTACAATGGTTTATT
This sequence comes from Tupiocoris notatus, assembly GCA_037159825.1. Classification (NCBI taxonomy): domain Eukaryota; kingdom Metazoa; phylum Arthropoda; class Insecta; order Hemiptera; family Miridae; genus Tupiocoris; species Tupiocoris notatus. The sequence goes on along the minus strand of JASJUZ010000262.1, from coordinate 112,585 downwards.
CTTAACCAAACCGCTACCTTAGTTTTAAGGGTATTTTTGGTGGGTTTTGAGGTGGAGAAAATTGTCCAATTTTTTGAGAAACAAAGGTCTTTTCGGTATCAATATTTATAAACTTTTGGACGCTGAATCGAATGAGACCGTCGCTGGGTCGATAGCTTTATTGGTTCTTGAACTATCGCCGTTTTTGTGTAAAATTTGAACGATTTTTACAAATTTGGCATGAGGGTAAAACTCGAGAATTTTTGGCGCTATAAAAACCGTCAAACAGTCTTCAACCAATCGTTGAGCGAAAAATCTAGCTTTTAATTTGAAAATTGAAAAAACAATACTTCCATTTACTACGTAAACATGGAAGTAAAAAATATAGAAATTCAAATTACGATAGTTGCCACGGAGTTTTCGTTTGTACTTACCAATCTGTTGTTGATTTACCAAATTTTTTGGACATTCATTATCGCAAATTGATAGTCTTCTTAAATCATTATTGAAGCGGAGGAATAATAAACCACTGCACAATTATTTGGAATGTTTTAATTGGTAACATCGAATTAGTGTATCTCGTGTCTCGTATATTGTGTTTTGTATGCTGTATGTTGTATATTGTATTCTAAAATTTTTATTTTAACATTGTATATTGTAGTTATTTGCACAGCATTTGATCTCAGCGATGCCTTGATTTAGATATCTTAGTTTCAAAAAAAAATTGCCAACTTCTAGTCGTTCTCCAAGTTTTCGCTCAAGCTCGATATCATTTTCAAAACCTAAACAACAGTGGTGAATTCGTTGAAGAAATATTTTCCCTACGTTGCCCTCATTTTCCCTCAGACTTTCCTTCTTCCTTCGATCTGTCAATCCGGATCGAATCTATGGGGGAAAGGTGATGAAAGAATGCGAATCGGAGATCGGCTCCGCCCGGGGATTTGCTGTTATTAGAGGATCTTCCTCCGGCCATTTGCATCGTAATGTGAAAGATGCAGATAAGGACGACTGATTTATAGAGGCAAGCCCTTTTCTTGATCCCTTTCTAGCTTAAGGTCCTCAGTTGCACTCCCTTTTTCGCCAATGTTCTTTCGCCTAGCACGTAGACAATTCGTTTCTCGCACCTCACGGCGCGAACATGTCAAGTTTTGGTCGTACGACCCTAAAGACGATCCGAAATAATTTAAATCTGATGAAGATCTCAGTTGCTGAAAAAACTGAAACCTGGATGTATAAATTTAATTTAAATATACAATGTAATAAAAATATAAAAAATGCATAAATATAATAGAAGTATATATAAATCTGTAGACGATCAGACAGATATTCTCAGAAATAGTTTTTCCGAGTACAGTAGTATTAATGCGAGTTGAGAATCAATTCACCTCCGTTCCAAATCTACTTTTGAAAGATTCGAATAATTCGAATACGTTAACATGTAGGTAAATAGGAGGTACTCATTCTCGTTTTTACCAAAAATCAATCTGGCTCTGTAAATAGCTTAATTCTCTAAACAAGACGGTACATCAATTTTAAAGGCATTTTTGGCGAATTTTGAGGGGGATAAATTTGTATTATCCTACGAAGGTTTATTTGGGTATCAATTACTACTGATTTTTGGACGCTGAATCGAATGAGACCATCGCGGGGTCGATAGCTTTATTGGTTCTCGAGCTTTTGTTTCGAATTCGGGAGATTTTTCAGAAATTTGACATGAGGGTATAACTCGTGAGTTCTTGGAGCTATAAAAATCGTTCTATACTCATTGGCATGGTCGTCAAACACTCTCTCCAGCTGTACGGTAGGGCAAAAAATTTAGCTTTTAATTGGGAAATTAAAAAAAATGAAAATGATTAAAACTGCTACGGAGTTTTTCCTTATAGTTACCAGTTGTTGTTCGGTGGGAACGTTCACAAATGTTGGAAATAATTAAAATCACAAATGGATAGTCTTCTCAAATCAATATTGAAGCGAAGGAATAATAAACCACTGTACAATCATTTGCAGCGCTTTTTTTTACTTATTTTTAGTATATTTGAATCATTGTAAATATTTATATGAATACGTATATTTTTTCTCGTTCGTATTAAACCTGAATAACAATTTATTATACTTGAATATCGTGCAACCTAAAAACGGATACATGGGCTGTAATTGAGTACCAATCGTCACCGCCCGTAACAGCGTTCGGATAAATCTTATTAAATTCAATAATTCCAAATTAAGATCGCATTACTCGCCGATATAATTTCTCAGCTCGGCTCTCGCTGCAATCAGCATTATTGGAGAGCCCCACAAAAGGCCGGAGCACGCCTCATAAACCTTCCTCGCCCTTCTTCGGCCCGTGAACCGTAACTTCGGTCTACGACTGCTAGCTTCGTAGTAAGTGGCTGCTGCTCACCTTACCAGACTTCCTGCACTTCTTTCTACGGCACATTTATAACCGCAGGGTTGGAAACATTGCCACGCTATATATCATGGAAGGCGCCCTCGTTGTTGAAGGAAGTGCTAACGTCTGGTGCGAGGGTAATCTCGAGATAACGTAAATTGATGTCATTTGAAGTGATTTGTATTTGATTAAAGCGATAATTCCAACCGCTCGCCGGACACTCGGTAGATGAACACGAGCTGTATATCAAGGGCGACGTGTTGGTCAGCTTTGGAGGACCATTGACTCGCTGAATCGCTAGTTTTATTTTATTCTAGCCGACCCTATACTACGCCATCTGAGTAGCAATAACAAAACACCAAACATTCATTTTCCGAGTACGTTGCAATTTTTAACCGACTTCAAAAGGAGAATGTCAGTGGTAATTTCGTCAGAAAAGTGTTGACGGCGTACGGACAGAATTTTTTGGTTTATTATTCGACCAACCATTCTAATCTAATTTGTTTGTTGGAAAATTGTTTTCTAACCACCCCACAATAATTGATTTTACGTTTCAAGGCACGTAGAATCCGAATATCCAATTTAAAAAAATCTGTCCGTACGCGTCAACGCTTTTCTGACGAAACTATAAAAGCTGAATTTCTTGAAATTTTCACCAAAAATCAATCTTGATCTGTCCATGGCTCAATTCTTTAGCCAAATCGCTAGCTCAATATTCAGGGTATTTTTGGGGGGTTTTGATGGGGAGGAATATCCAATTTAAAAAAATCCTAAGTTCCAAAAATCCAAAAATTGTAATTTCCAAAGTTTTCCTGAAAAAAAATGTCTTTGGTATCAATTTTTATAGATTTTTCGACGGTTAATCGGATGAGAAAATCGCGGGGTCGATAGCTTAATTGGTTCTCAAGTTATCGCAGCTTTTGTGTTCCATTTGGGAGATTTTCAGAAATTTGGCACAACTCGAGAGTTCTTGGTGTTAAAAAATGCGAATTCTTCTGAATCGAGAACTGTTTTTACTACAACTCGACTCGAGCAGTTGAACTGAATTCGATAATAATGAATTCGAATGTAAAATCACGAGTTTTTGAAGCCCGCAGCGGGGAAAGCGCAAGATGTCGCATTATAAAGATTATTTCTCTGAAGAAAATCGCACGATTTACACTAAGCCTTTAATTTCGAGCAACATTTTCCCTTTATTCCATTATTTCCACCGTAATTCATATATAATTTTTCCTCGGGCAAATTCGGCGGTGATTTTTCCATTCTGCTTGCATTTTGCGATACATCTTTTGCCCTCAAGGTCAAAACGAGCGCACCTTCGTGTATATTTAAAATATAATAAATTACCGCTGAACGATCTTCGCCCGAAAATCAATACCGTTCGGTCGACTCGCGTATTTGATACTGGTTGAGTTCGAAAACATCTGAGGAAGCTCTTGTCAGTCTCTTCGCTTCCGATGTTTGCAAAAGCCTAGTAATTAATGCGACAGTGTCAACAAGGTAACTCAGCTGTCAACAGAAGACTCGCAGCTTCACCCTCTCTTTTGGGACCTTGTAATTCAAAGCTTTCCATCTCTTATGCTTGTTGGGTCTTGTAATTCGCACTGCGTGCTTTTCGTGAGGGGAAACCGGCGGGTAGCTAAAAACAACAAACAATTAGACACTCGAACCAGACCGTTTCCTGTTCCTGTCTCCCCGTTACCGTTTTAACGCAAGTCTGGAGTCATCACCCTCTTTCCAACTGTGCCGCCTCGAAACCATCTCCTTATACACACATTTGGGGTCTTTGGCCATCGTCGTTCTATCGTTCTACCAAGAGCAATCATATTAATTGGAATTTTTCATCTCCTAATTTCCAAATGATTTTCATCAGCTCACGAGACAATTGGCTGCTATTATTGCGCGTTTATAGAGACGGACACGGAATTAGGCGGGTCTGAAATTGCGATGTTGCAAGCTCTGGTGGCTATGGAAGAAGAGCGAGATAAGGATTGCGGCCGAGCGACGTAGCCTAGTCTTTTCCCCCTCAACACCGGACAAGAGAATGCGACGACCTTGTGAAGAGGTAAGGGTTGAGCTTATAGAGCGTATAGAGCCATTTCTCTACGGTATAGAGGCAACACAGCGGTCAACGTTGCCCTCTACTGCTACTTGAGGCCTGAACTGCCAATGGTTTCGTGGGGCTAGGAGCAGTGAGTATACTCACTGGCTTACTTTTATACTCACTGGCTAGGAGCGGCAACGCAGCAAAAAGGCCTACCCGCCTAATTTCGTGTCAGCTACTGTAATACCCATTGAAAACGTTAACATTAAAGTTATTCTATTTTTAAACAGTCGGTAGCCTATTTCCAAAAGTTGGAAAGAACAAAAGCTCTCTATGGAACCCATGACTGCTGTTATTCACTCTTTTCCGAGTAAAAAAATCGAGATAATCATTTGAGAAGTTATAGGAATTTTTAGCACTTAGGAAACAGCTTTAGGTTCCTTTTCGCATTAAAAAAGGCTCTTAGAACCTATCTATTATAAAATAGAGTGTATAAGTATGAGTTTTTATATATTTTTTAAATATTTTCTTGTTCATGCAAAACATGAGTTTGTAAATAATATATTTGTAATAGTTTTTTTTTTTTTTTTACATAATTTTTCATTTTATTTTTTTACAATTTTTTATTTACTTATTAATTTATTATTATTATTTTTTTTTAGCTTAAGAATCAGTTTTTAATCGCGATCGAAATTTACAATACCTACGATGAGAACGGGATCGACGAATTTCATAAAATCAAATACCCTGATAATTACTCGAGAAATACTGCTCGACCTATTTTATGGCGTCGTATTTTTATCGCGAAATGCGGGAAAATACGATGGGCGGCTATGGACGGAATCTCGCCAAGGTAGATGGAAAAGGGCGTGACACGCTAGGAGGATTGGCTGACCTTTGACCCCACCCACGTGGCCTGGAAGTTGCCAACCTCACCACGCCCACATCATTGATCACCTGAGACGGAGAGGCCTCTACCGTTTAGCACTTCATCAGTAGGCGGAATTTATCGCGAAATACGTACGGTTCGATGCCGAATGTAAAATAGACTATAGAAGATGGCTAAATTATAGATAGCATATTTATTTGCGACTAGATACTTAAAGGTAGACGAATATAATTGTTGTCATTGAGCAGGATAGAGGTCAAACCAAAGACAGATATTTCCTTTGCCGAGCTTTCGGAATAATTTTTTCTCCTCCTCAGGGCCTACAAAAATTACAAACAATCAATAGAACTCGCAGGCAATTTTTAAAATTTTTGAAAGACTAGAAAAAATCGTTTAACATTTCTACGTTTTGACCACCAGTATCAATTCCGCAGTAAAAACATTTTTTCCTCAATTGACCACCCAACCCCATTCCCATTTTGAACTTTTTTCCTGATGAATTTAGGCGACGTTTCTCCTGAGTCCGAGGGGCTGCGCTCCTCCTGCCATGCCGTACATTTCGGTGGGATGTTGTCCTTGTCACTACTATTTTTTTTTATAGTGGTTTATTTCTGTATGGATGTGCGGAACGTATAGTTATCATAGTAACTGCTATAATTTGGTATGTAGGTGGAGGTGTTTTCATGTACTTTGTATCATAAAGTATTGGGTTTTCTACTGGTGCAAAGTTGTGGCCGAGGTAGACATCATAACTTGAAGTTTTCCAAGATTTGTAACTTGCACAGTGGATAGTTTAACAAAAAGTCGTCAATTCAGATGTTTGAATATACCAAAATATAGGTAATTTAACTGTCCGCATTTTCCTCATGTAATGTACCTATCCATTTTTCAACCGTTAGTAAGTTATTCCACATTATTAGTAGAGTATACGCGAAAATATCACATTTTTCAACTTTAAGCATTTTTTTCATCAATTTAGTGCCAATGAAACAAAGAATGAACCATATATTATTGATGTACACCTCATCAACTATCATTATGCTGAATTTCAGCTAAATCGGAGCCAAAAAATTTTTCACGGAAAATCCAAGGGGTACCCCTGCGATTTTTCTGAACCGATCATTTAACGAATTTTTACTCGTCTCTCAATACAGATAAAAATCTGAAATTTTCAGGAAAGTTGTATCATACCGAGATGGATTTTTGCAATTTTTTTTATTTCTCGGAAAAATCTGCAAGTGGTCCAAAAAAATCGGTTTTTGAAAGCTCGAAAATTGGACTTTAACCGCGATTTTCGGGGTCAAAATTTATGCGAATCGATTGTTTTATTATGCAGGAGTCTTCATTTGAACGCCTTACACACGTAAATAGCAAAAAATTTGGTGAAAAAAGATTAAACAGCGCCACAGAAATTATTTTCCGTAAATCGAGTTCTTCACCGGCCGAAATCTCGAGCTCCGCTAGCATCGGTCATGGTGAAAAATTAAATTTTCGTTTTTAAAGCTATTCTAATAGGAAATTTAACGCCAAATCCGAATTTGACGTCAAAATTACGAAAAATTTGACGACAACGTTACTTTTTCTCAGTTTTGGTACTACGCCGTTCTTATATATTTTTCAACAAAAGAGGACGAGGAACATAAGGAGGAGAAACGAGAGGAAAAATAAGAGAAAGCGGAATAAAAGGAGTAGGAGAAGGACGATGATAAGAAAGAGGAAGAAAAGGAAAGGACGAAGAGGAGGAGTAAAAAGAAGGGAAATGGTTTATGTAAAGGAGGATAGAAGAAACAGACTGGCTGACATTTTTATTGAACAGAAAAAGTGATGACCTCCAATGGCCCTCTCTTACAATTTTGCTGTAAATTTTTTAAAATAATTTCTCCCGTCAAGCGGACGAATAAAATAAACAAATATAATCCAGAAAATAAAACACTTTAAATTAATGAACTGAAGTGATAAAATTTCTCACAAATAGAAATTCTACTACCGCATGGATAGCAAACTGACATTATCATCTTATCATTCAACGCATTTTTTAGTAACTTATATTTCAAGTTTTCCCTGGTACGTATTTTGAATTTTGTTTCTTACAGTCTGCAAAAATCAATAAATTTGAACGCTCAAGGTTTTGAAATCTTCGGGACGGCGATTGAATTAAGTCTGATTCTTATCAAGTGAATCACATACAGTACTTCTTTTTTATACGCATATTGACTATATTTTGATTTTCCAGACTGCTTAAACGGATATATTTAAATGCTGGAGGACCTGAAATGTTTCTTTATGTCAGCTCAATGTCGATTGATTTTTATTATAAATGCCACACACCGTACTTCCTCGTAATTCGCATTTTCTATCATTTTCTTTGCGCACTTTTGTATATTTGGGTTTTTGCTTAAAAGTGACTCCATTTCACAAATTTTGTTATGTATTGATTGGATCACACGCCGTACTTCCGCCTTATGCGGTTTATTGAGTATATAGTTTTTTACAGGCCGTGAAAAAATCAATCTTTGACGCTGGAGGTTCATAGAAATTATCCCATTTTACAAGACTAGGCTTGAATCGTTAAAGTTAGGCTCACATACAGCACTTCCGCATTATTGACCTAATTGGTGAATTTTTCTAATTTTGGTTTACACTAGCTAGTGTTTTAATAACAGTTTTAGAGTAATGAAGTTGTACCCTTTGTAGGAGCTTTCTTGATTTTGTAATTGGTTATTCCAGTAACCGACTCAGACATGTAAATACTGTGTGATCTATGCAGACCACTGGTTTTCTTGTGGAATTCCATTTCGCAAGGATAGGAGACGAAGAGATAGTCACAAATTCCGCTAATGAACTAAAAAAAATATATAACTCATTTAAATTGGTGAAATTCGTCTCTTTGTCTTCTATCCTTGTGACCTCTTATACTATCCTGCAGACGGTCGAGTTATTTTTCATAAGCCATGTCTTTTTTCAAACTCAAATCCGACTTAAAAAACAAAAAAAAATCCGTCAATTCAACGAAATCTCAATTAAAACGTGTGATTCGAAAAAAAACAACGGCCGGTCGACAAAAGCATCAAACGGACGAAATGGAACCTGTTATTTTTCAATTATCGACCTGGACCCCTCGATTTCGACCTATGGCGAAGTTGCTTTAGGCAGTGAAATGCCACCGTCGCCTACAACTCGTGTTATCTCTGTTTTTACAAAGCGAGCGCCAACCGATTGGATTTGCGCCCAATCTCGCCCACTAAATTGATTTGCGGTCAATCGCAAAATTCTCGTCACCTAACAATGTTGTTTACAATTTCTGTTGGCGATAACTGCAACGATTTTGTCATATTTTGAACCCTTGAAAAAAGAGAAAATGAAGAAAACTAGAGGACTAAAAACACGCTGTAAATGATGGTACAGTGGAAGGTAACGGGTCTAAATTCCTTCGCTTCAATAAATCATGATTTACTAAGACGAACGTCGAAAACATTGCCAATGTTTTCGCCTAACAAAAGATCGGTAACTAAGGGAAAACTTTTTAAGCAAATTTGGTAATTTTGATTATATTTATTTATGATTGATTTTTGTGAACATTTTAAGTACGTAGCTTATATACCAAGTTTTTTTCTTCTTTTTTTCAGAAAACAAAAATTTTGAGGGTGTGAGAAAAATAATGTTCGTGAGCAATTATAAAGTTTTATTATTAACGATAGACCAAAATTTACGCCTCCTAGGATCACACCGAATAATTCAGAAATTAATCCTACCTTCAGCAATCACACAGGAACTAATTTACCAACCTATCAGCGACTGCAGTAAATCAATCGAGAGTTGAAAGGAAGACTGGAAACCAAGCGCAAAAAAAAAAAAAAAAAAAAAATTCAACAAAGAGCAAAAAAAAAAAATATTTAAAATAAATCCATTTAAAAATCCAATTAATCTAAAAAAAAATAATTTAAAATAAATCCATCTAATCTAAAAAATTTTAATAAAAAAAAATCCATTTAAAAATAGATTGATTTTTCAAAAAAACCAAGGAAATAGAAACACTCGAATCGCTGTCAACGTTTATTCCACAGTTGTAAGATATTGTTTCTTTTCGAGTTGTCCAAAATCAAAGCAAACATTAATGATAGAACATACTGCACTCGATACAATCTTTGTACAAAACAATTTAAGTAAGCGAAGGACGTGAATGCCTCAATAGTATGGTCTCCTAGGGTTGTTCTGGAAAAAATAATACGAAAAATTACCAAATGAAATTGAAAAACACGGCAAATGAGATTATAAATAAAAACCTGAAAAAATAGAGAGTTCAACCTTCATACATGTTCTTCTAAATAGAAGATTTTTCCATTTACTACATAAATATGGACGTAGAAATCAATAAATTGAATCGTACAAAACATAGGAAATGAATACAGGACAAGCACGACGTCGACCATAAGAAAACAAAAGCAGACACCGGTTTACTAATTTTTTAGAATACTTCATTTCATGCATCAAGAATCTAATTCTAAAATGCTAAAACTCCCGACACCAAATTCTAACATTTTTAAAAAACTTATATTAGATATATTAGAGAAAATTCTATAAAATCCTGTACAAAAAAAGATTTTTTAAGAAAAACTGGATGTGAAAACCGAAGTCTAAGGAAAAAATATTTATTAATACATTTTTTTAGACAAAAATGCGATTTTTCGCTGAAAATTCTTCTTGGCAAAAGTAATTACGAATTCGACGGCCAGCCATATCGGAGCAGTGTTCAGATTTGAAATTAACCTTGGCGAAAAATCGAAAAACAATCAAACCTAAATAAAAGGGCATGTGGGTTAAGAATCGATTTCTTCAAACTGAATCGAATGAGGTTGCTTTAACGTTCTCGAGCTATACCGCGCATGTCTCTCACCTTCAACTCTGGCATGGAACTGATTATTATACAAAGCCAGTTAATCCGAAACAAACAAATTCCTCATTTTCTCAGTAGAAATTAGAAAATTTACATTCAAAAGCGATTACGGTCGCGTATCATAGAATAAATTAACTCGCATACCTATTTAAATGTTATTTTCAAACGTCCAATTTTATTCCTACTCATAATATGCAAACATCGCGAAAAATCAGCTGAATCAAACGAGACCATTGCGGGGTCGATAGCTTTAGTACTTCTCAAGTTATTGCAGCTTTTATGAATAATTTCCGAGATTTTCAGACATTTGGCAACTCGTGAGTTTTTGGAGCTATAAAAATCTTTCTATACTCGTTGGAAATTTCGTCAAACACTCTCTTCAACTGTACGGATAATGATTAATTTACTTGAAATTAAGAAAAATAAAACTACTTCATATTACGATTTTTGCCAAGGAGTTTTTCCCTATACGAGTTGAATAGCCTTTTCATAACAAACGGATGGTATTTACAAATCTTTAGCAAAGCAATAATAAACCATTGAACAATTATTTGCAGCGTTTTGAGTAGGTTAATTTTGATTCAAGCCAATTATTCAGTTGACTTCTGATTAACGTTTTGAGCCGGTACTTGATATTTTCACCCGTGGAGTTCACCCAAATTTCTAAGTATTTCAAATGATAGTAGAAGGTTTTAGCTGATATGGTTAACTAACTAGGACAACAGTACACATAATCATGGATAAAAGGCTGCAAGGATATGAAAAAAGGGAGAGATTGAGACATCGACTTTTGAGAGTCTGTAATCAAGAGCCACCATTGTGTTCAGGTACATGATGGTCAAGTCCTAGTTAGTTCTCCTCAAACACATTCTCTAGGCTACTCCTGAAGGAGAAAATTATTGATCAAGCATACCAGTGGATTAGGACGAAATCTATAGGCGAGCATCATTCTCTTCCTGTAAGCCGCATACTCATCGTCATCCCCATCCACATCTCCAGGGTTGGTAACTCCTAAGCCTTGATTGCTATCTCGCATGCGAGCTCTGAAAAACAATACAAACGTAGAATTGTCCAAGGGTGGTGTGAGAGGAAAAAACCAGGCGACTCAATATCCGATTTTTTATTTGCTCGCCGAGCACTTTCGCCCAGCGAAACCTAGTGACTGAGCCGACTTGGCTGTGGAGCCTATGGTAGCTTAAGAATTCTGTAACCTTCATAACCGTCCTGTACCTCCATTACAAACATTGAACGCTATATACTTAAGTCGCCCTGAAGATGCCAGAACGAGCGAAAGAGCTCGGCCAGCAAATAAAGAATTGGAGAATGAGCCGCCTGGTTTTTCTCCCCTTCACCCCCATTGCCATAAAAAAATGCGACGACAAGGAAAAGAAACAATGTAGAATTGAAAATACTTTAGGGTGTGAGTCTATTTTAATATTACACGGCCTGATCAATTTTACAAACATATCCGATTTTCAAGCGTCAAAATCTCTTCTCTGATATAATGAAATATTATCATACTTATTGATAGGCTCGATGATTCCACCACCGTCTGATCCAAGGCCTTGACCTTCAGTCCAGCCGAGTTTTTGGAGCATTTTAAAGCCTTTGTTCTCTTCGGTAAGTTTGTACTCTTTGTAATCAGACAAGTCGGGTTCCTTACCACCTTTCAGAGCCGAATACTGAAATCGTAAAGAAATTAGATGATACTCAGCAGGACAATTCGAGAGGATTCCAATAGGTTTTTCAATCGCTCACAAACAACATCACATCGCATGGGAGGCAAGGGAATATTCTTTCCTGAAAGGTAGAATGTCTTAAGTGCCTTTTTTTCTTTTTCTTTTTTTTAATTTTGATCTGTGAAAACTGTCGTTTGCACATTTATCTAGCTAAATGTTAGCAAAATGACAATTTCAAGTTAATAAAAAATAGCCTCAAAATTTGCACATCGTATCCCCCGGTTCGGGAAAAACTGTAACCACCGATCAATTGTAACGCAAACACCAACAACGTGATTAGAAATGGATGTAAAAATATGAATATTGCATCCACCTTTTGCCTCTACATTATATGATATTTTCAATGCGGGTTTAGCCGATATGAGTAATCCTAGGTACCAACAATCCACCACAATCCACAAAGCGGTAAAGTTTTGGGAAAAATTAAACAACTTCGATAGATATTCATATCCTGATCACCCTCATAATACACAAATCAATCACTTAATCGAATTCGATTCGTTCAAAATTTCCCAACAGAAATACCTTGTCCATGAAGCGCTTGAGCTCGTCCGGCGGCAGAAAGTCGCCGATGTGATGCTTGCCTTTGGCCATTTCCGTAAGCGTGTCGGCCCAAGTGCGAGTAGCTACCATTTCCTTTTCGCGCAGCCTATGTTCCCAAGTGCCGCCTTCGGTCTCTTCATCGGAATCGTATTCGTACTTATTTTTCCCTTTGTTGTGCAAAAGTTGGACTTCGGCTCGTTTCGAGAGAACATCTTGATACAGCAAATGAACCTGCCGGAAATAGAGTAAATATTGTTGAGCTATACGAGATCTGGGAACGCTAACGCTAAGGTTACAATATTCATAATCTAGTCGGCTTTAATTGAAGCTATGCAAAAGGTCTTTCAAAAGTGCAATAAAAAATTATTCACCTTATAATTGTCCTCGGCCTTTTTCCAATCCTCTTCGCTGAGATCTGCCGAGCCGTAGGCTTGAATCGCATACTGAACTAGGCCTTGTTCTGATCGCGTTACCTTGGACAACATATGTCCTGACATACCTGCAAAAAAAGAGAAAATCAACACAAAAATGTCCACTCCTATTTTGCTTTCTCTAGCAAAATATCTATTGTCTTTCCAGGTGTCACGCACAAGTCCTCACTGACAATGATACGGCATACAATTGATGGAAAAGGAGAGCGGGCGCCGATTGTGAGTAGCAGCTCGCCCGGGACATCAGAAATGGCACTCTCAGAGGTGTAGAGGATGAGAAAAAGGAGAAGGTAGGTGTGGGACGTGCTGGAAGACAGTGATGTGACCACTAAGGGCATCGTATCTTTTGACTTTTTCAAGAGCGATGACACCAGCAGAGTGGACAGGATCGGGGGTAGTTCGTTAAATATTTAAACCCTCAATAAAAAGGCGTTCTAGAAGTCAATTTTATTTCCCTCAAGGAAAGATAATCCTTTCTTTAAACTCTCACAAACGCAAAAAACCTTTATTTTGTTTTAAAATTAATAACGCCTTCCTCTCTTAGTTTTTACTACGAGCTTCATCGGACAGAAAAATCAGTTTCTCCTGATACAAGGATCTCTCACTCATTCAATATTTTTAGCACTGAACTAAGTTGCGATTCGAATAAAAGAAAAAATTTTAAAGTCTGTAAACAATGAAAACACAAACCAAGTGAACTAAATTACCATTCTATCGAAAAATCTGTTTTTGCAGTTTTTCTGCTGGAAGTAGCTATACTTTACAGCTGACTTTTGTCTTGTTGAGGTTCTTATTTTCATCCTTACCCAAACTAACTTCACAGTGGAATACTATGTATTCATTACTTCTTTAGTTTACTTTTTAGGGTAATTCACAAATAATTTCAACTTAAAATCTAAACATCTACAAACGAAATTCGATCCAAAAATTGGCTAAATCCGTTTTATGTTTCCAAGAATCAAATTCTAAAAAATAATTACATCTATGTCACTTTGCTGGTAACCGCCGTAATTTCGAGATAACCTATTTGATCATTTGCTGGGAAATCCTTCACGGCGAAAATAACTACGGTTCCCTTTTGCGGGAAATTAATGAAGTGTAAATGAATTAAAAGTTATGCACCATTTATTTGAACACGCTGAATTGCGGAGCCCAGATGAGACTAACAAACCTCTAAGGGAGCAGTGAGTTCAGGTAATATTGCATAGAATAGGAAACCATAAGGAAGCGAGATGTTGACATTTCCACATTTTACAGCTCTTTACTCCACCCCTTGATCTTGCCAGGAAGAAGTTTTCATTTTAGACAGAGTATAATAGGTGCTCAATATATGAAACATACCGGTTACTTTTATCTTTGGTACAGTTGTAGCTATCGGCACTTGAACATTTGCTATTGCAGGTGGAGGGATATCTTCAGTTTTTTCGCCCCATCTGCTTTTCCTCCTTCGTTCTCCTGAGGAAAAAAAATAGAGTTGTGGAATTGGAATCATTAATCGCCTATCCTGTAGTGTTGAGTGAAGGCGAATGATTCGAATTAAACAGTGAGGCTGTAAAAACAAAATAATTCTTCAAATAGGTATGCCAGTTTTTTGTTTGATTCTTCAATAGTACACCATTGCAATTGCTATTAATATACATAATCTAATCTTTATTCATAAACTGAGGATTGATTGGTGCGGATTAGTAGCTTTGTATTATTGTTCCCGTGCACGGTTTCTTTGGTGAGGAAACTATTAACTAAATTGTGTTCAAAATTTTCATCTTTGTTGATTATCCAATATTTTTGCGATATAGATAACTCATGATTCTGGGTTGTTGATAAATTTATTGCTGTGCAGATAATTCAAGATCGAAGGGCAGGAGTGGTTAGCTCATGATAGACAACGTAATCACAATTTCATAGGATAGCCATTAATCAACGATATGAAAACAGATAATGAGAACGATAACAAAAACTGTCAAACGGAAACAAAAATAAACGCTACTCTCGCTATCCCAGAAGCGATGACGCGCATGAGGAGTGATATTGTTGAAATCGCCTCGCTGTAGCCAAATTCGCGCAGGACGAAGAGTTAAGTGTCATTAACAGGCACTCCGCATGTGTAAAGATAATTTACGAATATAAATTAACTGAATCTCAACGAAAAATGTATATCAATCCAACTTACTATTCCTGGCTCTTTCTTCGCTCGACTCTTTGTTCTCAGTTGTTGAACAGCTTTCGACTTTGACTTCAGGTTTTATTTCGGTTTTCACTTCCGACTGAAAGCATTCTTTGCCTTCAACCACTGCTGGAATAAGGACAAAATTAATTTCGCGTCGAATAAAGAGCGATAATTTTTCAAAAATGTTATCGAACGTACGTTTCGTTTTGTGCTCGAACTGATCAAATCTTGATGGTTTCAAGTCGTCGTTTTCTTCTTCTTTGAAACGCGTGATCAATACGTTTTTCTCGTCCGGCTCTTCCTTCACTTCACGTTTTACTTTGGCTTCGGAATCCAAGCTAGAACTTGAATCCTCGCTCTCAGATTTTATTGTTTCCCTGCATGAGAAGTTAAGACAAATCACAGTATATTTCTTCAGTGTAGGACCACTACATAATAAAAATTATGATTAGATTATAAGGTACAAATATATCAGTGCAAAGTCTAGCCATATTTGGCACATATTTTTGCGATTTCTGGGTGACAGTTTTCACTCAATCTTTGACCTGGAAGTAAGACAGTGGTCCCTTTGCAATAGACCACAAAGCTCCGCATATCTGACACTTTTTGGTGGCCAAATTAAAATTGAACTAAAAAATCGCGGCAAACTCTCCAAGAAGTATGATCAATTTTATACCGCATAAAATAAAACCCCTTTCCTGTTACAGGATTTATTGTGCTGTTCTGTTTACAAGACTGTCAATAGACTTCAAAAACATTGCTGCAATTGATGAGAGATGTTTAACAAAAACGTGCCTTACCTGGATATACTACAGGGTTTGTCGAACGGCTCTCGCTTTATAGGATAAGTGATGAGACTGCCAGCAGGAAATGATCGGCCACTGTCTGCAGGAACTAGCAAACTCGAGTCAACCATCTATTTCATGTTAACATGGAAATGTTTCTTGGGGATACTTTTTTAGATTCATTCAAATTACAGATAGATGAACCAAGTCAAAATGGGAAGGAACCGGAACGAAATTCCCCGTCTTGTTCGATTTCAGGTATTGGATAAAATAAGACGCGGAATTAATTTACAACCTAGGTCATTAAAGCATAAATGACAACGAGACGGAATATTCCCCTATGATAAGTATATTTGAAAGAGTAGTTTATCTGCGATGAATATTATAATCATCAATACAACAAATGCTCTAGATTCTTGGTTTTTTCTAGACGAGAAAAAAAAACTCAAATAGAAAAAAGTAGGGCTCGAAATGCTGTGAAAACAGCTCAAATCATCATCAAAAGATCATAAAAAAATTTAGAAGCGTTATCAAGATTTAAATAACAAATCAATTCAATCGCGAAGCCAATTTAAATACCTAATTTCCCGAATGTTGACATTTTGGGAGACTGAAACCTAGAAAACGAAACAGCTTTATTGACTAACCTAAGCCAGTGTTATCACGATTTGTGTGTAGGTTCCCATGAAAGAAATTGGAGCAAAATTATAAACTGCTCGCCCATCTTAGATATTTTTGAGAAACCTATTTTAGCGCTTCAACTATTGGCTACTTAACAGATCACCGAAGGTGAAAACGAAGGAGTAATATCGCAGAATGAATTAATCTGTGAAAGAATAATTTTTTTTTCTTGTTGATGGCACCACTTGGTTTTTTAGAGAAAGCAAACCAGGATTTGCATGCCAATGGAATATAGAAGTGGAAAGAGTAGGCAGCAATGAGATTGGTCTTGACGGTGTGGAAGCAGACAAAGAACAATCCTATCTCGCTCTTCTTTCCATTTTTACGGCTTTTGTCAGCATCTGATCAAGCTTGAGACATTCCTTCATCACAATCAATACAGTGTTGCATAAATCAACAAACCGTATCCCCGTCTAGGTAATAAATTGATCCACGTTCATCTGTGTTTATAAAGCGTCAAGTATCACTGCTTGAGTACTTATCAATCTGTCATCAGATTATCTCTTTTGAATTCGGTAAAATTCCCTCCGTAAAATGCAGTGTATGCATTAGCGCACAAAAATGAATTCTTACATAGCTATTCGATTACAACGGTAGCAGTAGTTTACCTGGTGAGGCTGTCGGTTGTGTTGGCAATAAACCCGTGATTGGAGGAGGAGGTGGAGGAGCCACAGCAAAGAAGTGCGGAGGTGGCATGAAAGATAAAGGCGGAGCAGGCGGAGGCGGGATATGACGAAGGGGCAACGGGGCACCTGGGGGAGGGATGTTTGGTACATCCATAGGACGAGGTGGGGGTATCATTTGGGGCACAATCGGAGACGGAGAGGGAATACTGTGGGGGGCAATCGGAGGAGGCACTGCCGGCGGAGGAGTGAAAGAAGAAGGGGCACTCCAATTCCCTCCCGAGCTGGACACCTGGTGAATCACAGGGGCAGCCTGATTCTGCTTAGCCGCGGTTCTATACGGCGACCTTGATCGGTCCCTTGTGTGCTGCAGATTCTCCAGTTCGGTTTTGTCTGTAAAATACAAGGAGATGAGGGCCAAGACCAAAATACAAATGCACATTATATTAGTACAAAGAATCAATTCCTAGCCTTAAATTGATTTAAAAAGACCGTACAGGTACCATGAGATCAACGTTAGTGGAGTTCGGCCAAAATTACCATGGAGGAAAACGAACTAATAGATGGCGCTAAAAATCCCTACAGAGCCCCCATACATCATGGTAGTCTCAACCACCAACACCAACATTTTTTTCACTGTTATCTTCCCACTCTTTTATGTTAGCAAAATGACAAGTCTCAACTCATCATGGAGTGAACAAAGTAACGGAAGAAGGAATTAGCAAATGTTCACTTTTCAAAGTATTTTTGAAAAGCAATATTTTCATAGCCAATAGTCGTCGAGAAGCTGTTCTGGACTCAAATCGTAGTAAATTTAATCAACTACACAAAAAAAATATTATTCAATAGAACTGACTGTTTACAAGATGCTATCTGAAAATATGAGAGATGATCTGGCAACGTAGCATCATTGACCGCTCCCTTGAGCAGCAAAGGGAGGAAAGAATGCAAGGGCTGTCAACTACTTTGCCGTTTGGCAGATCATCCCACTAAATGAGTATACATTTTTAAGTATATATATTTTTATTCGAGGCAGTGGACCTGAGAAATTAACTGTAAACCTCCTAAAAATATATAGTTTTACCTCTGCTTTGCTTCAACCGTTATATATTATTTTGATAAAATCTAAGGCAGGGTTTCCATTAGAATATATAACAATAATTTTACGCTTTGAACCATGAAAATCACTCCCTGGTTTACCTAAAAATTACGGAAAACCTAAAAACGGAATCTCAAGGCATTAGATGAGAACAATTTGTAACAACAAAGCTCAAGCTTTCATACTGTTTACTTAATGTATATCTTTTGTTATTACTAGTCTCCAGCTAAACCGAGGGTATTACACCGAAATAGAATTTACTTTGGCCAGCGAATTTTTGAAACTGGTCCAAAAAGCTTCCATCGTTGGTAAACATATTTGAGGTAGAAGGTTTAGACCTGGAAATCAAATAGACATATTAGATATACAATGGAAGGATTTATAACTTTGGAAAAAACTGATGATGTGATGTCCAAAAACTCTAATAACATAGATCATGACCAGGTACGCTAAAAAATGGGCTTCTAAGCCCTGAACAACTTCTTACTCTGACTGGACGTTTTTATTCTTCGCCTCCGCCGATTTAGCAGATTCATCAGCGGCGGCCAAACGTCGCTTATCATGGAGCCGGTTCAGAATTTGACGTTTTTTCTCTTCTATCAACTGCTGTTGGCTGGACATTTGCTGAAACCTGAATCCCAAGGAAGATGATACGAAATATTACTGAACGAGACCGCTCTAAAATACAAATTGAATTCGACTTACCGGTCTCCTTTATTGGGAACGCTGCCTGCTCGTCCAGCCATTGCAAGTCTGCCAACTGACGAGCCTGCAAGAACAAAATTAATATTATTCGATCTTCTCAGTTTTCTGACTGTACTGCAACCTGTAGGGCTAAATAATAACGTTTTAAGATATAGCAGAAAAAGTGAGAGCTTCGTTGTTCGCGCTAATTCGATAATAACGTATCCAAGATGTTGAAGAGCCTTCAAGCTGACAAAACGTATGTACTCAACATTAACACAACTATCGGGATCTAACGACAACCGAATTACACTCAGAATCGTCACCAGCGGCGATTCGTTGAAACAACGAAAACTTGCAATTTTGCTTATACAATGTGAATAACTCTTCCCGTTGGCGATATACAGGAACAATAATTTGAGCAATTGCTCAAATACATTACCGAACAGGATGATAACAGAAGTTCAATCACTGAAGTGCAGTAAGCCGTAGAAGTTCAGCACATTTCGAAACAAATTATTCAGCAATGACTGAAACGCCGATGAGACTGGAACATAGATAGCCCCAGGAATATCGATTTAACTATTATTCCTCTACTAGTCAAACCTAATATCAACGAAAATCCTCCATTGTAAGCTTGGACATTCCTAACCTGAACCTGAGAGTGAGGATAGCCTTCTCGAAACCTCCCCAGCGTCCATCCAATCTAATTAATCACGGTTCGAAAAATAGCGTTAAAATTCCTTTTCATACCTCCTCTTAGGACTTCGCTTGAAACCATTCGCACTTGGAAATAAAAAAGCGGAAGATTGCAACATACATTGAAGATGTTTCAGGATAATGACCGGTAATCACTGTTTAGTCATCGATACTATCGGAATTCGTAACTTCGATTGTACGTTTCGATACATCGACTGCCACGTAGAAAATTAATATGGCTTTGATTCCCTTTTTCAATTTCCCATCTCACGTCATTCAAAAATCAATTTTCAAAACTAAAATTTCTCCGCCAAAGAACATTTTTTATACAATCAAGATTATTGAAAGTTATCAACGAAATATCGATGCTGGTAACCGAGAACAATTATTGAGAATATCGATTGTAAGCTGGCGATGTTTGAACCTTCGATATGAACAAATATCGATGTATCGAAATTTTTATAGTTGATCATCAATCTGGAAAAAACAATTTTCTCAGTAAGTTTTCTTCTATTTATCGATTTCCTTGCGTATATAAAATGAGGGACGAACCTGTTATAATCGTTTCATGATATTTTGGTCGGTTGGAAAAGGTTATCAGCTAATAAGCGTTGTTGATCCACTCAAATGCCATTTTGCCCATGATTCGTTCCATCTGAAAATAATATTTCACGTAATATGATCAATTTCTCTCCGAATTTAGTGAAAAATTGCTAGTTAAATTCACCACCGTCGAATGAAATATTTTGAACGTCGTCTCGGTTGTTTTTTCCAATGGTTTTGTGTTGACAAGATACCAAGACCCGGTGTATAGCCTAGAAGGCGTGATCAAGTCACCACACAACGAGGAAGAAGACGAGACGAAGGTCTTGTTTTGCAGACGGTGAACTATCTTTTTTCTGTGAAGTGTGAATATTGTGATATTATTCTCATCGCTAAGCCATTTCGTACTTAAAGATTGATCGACTAGTTCAAATTATCGTTTGAAATTAAGCGGTTTATATATTTCTTTATTATCAGTGCGTGGCTCCGGCCGTGATATGCCATCTTATGTCCAGTCTAACTAGAACTAGAGTCCTTGAGGCGCAAGGGGAAGACTTTGAGAACGCGGTTAAGAAAAGGAAAGGCTCCCCGAGCTGTGGAATTGCGAAGAAGCAAAAAATCGACGAGAACATGACCGAGCCAGCGAAGCAAAAACGGGCGAATTTCTCTGCTCTGTCATCGAACGCGAACGGTGTCAACCGCAACTCGTCGTTGGTCAACTTGAAACCAGGCGCTGCCAAGAAGCTGATTGTCAAAAATTTGCAAGGTACTCGCCTGTTTTTTGTGATTGTTTCGCGGAAACGAAAACGTACCGTTAACAGGTGCTCAGATTTTCCCTCAATGATACTGAGCTTCCGCTATGGAAGAGTAATGGGTGCGAGCGAGAGGGTTCACTGTTCGTTATGTGTGAATGATTGTAATCAACTTTGGAGCTAGGCTACTCGACCGATGATTGGGGAATCAAGGTGTTAATTAGGTGGGCGCGGATTTCGGATGTTGGTAAATAGTTAATGGTCAAGTGAGAAGGTCAACACACTTGAGATGTCTTGTCGCATTCCTTATCAGAAGTTTCGCATGCCGAGGATGCCCGATTGTGTGAAAGTGCTGGACCGGCTGATATGAAAAGTCATGTGAGGAGGTTATTCGACCCCTAAATTTTGAAAATGGTAGGAGCAGTGTTGCAAACTGTTGAGCAATGTCCTCACTTAATACCATACATACCAAAAAAAAAATAAATAAATCACATCTTGTCTGCCTGGTTTCCCTATGTCATAAGTTGGGGGGATAATAATTGGAGGAGTTTCTAGTCAACCCAATGCATAGCTTTTAGCAGAGATTTTTATATATTTTTTAAAAGTACCCTCTAAGTGGAACTGTGATCACTTTTCCTTCAATTATTGTGCCCCCAACTTATTACATAGGGAAACCTGGCAGACAAGATGTGATTTAATATAAATAACCTAGTGTCCGAGCCGACTTGGCCGTGGACCCTATGGCCTCACGTTGCCCTGGGGATGCCCGAATGAGCGAAAGTGCTCGACCAGCTAATAAAGAATAGGAGAATGAGTCGCCTGGTTTTTCTCCACCTCACAACCCCCAGACATGAACAAATGCGACGAGAAGAAACAGAAAAAAAATCCTACTCACCCGCCTCCTTTTGAAATCAGTTAAAAATCCATTTTCACCAATAAATTTAAATCAGTCTTTGTTTGATTTTTTCAGAAAAACCTCGCCTTCCAGAGAACTATCAAGAAGTTACCTGGGAAAAGTTGTCCGAAGCAGTTGTCGCCATTCAAACTTCTCGTCCTATCCAGTACAGTCTGGAAGACCTTTACCAGGCCGTGCAGAACATGTGCAACCATAACATGTCCTCCGTCACTTATACGAATCTCACGAGTAAGATAATCGATTAATATTTATTAATAAGCCGTGAAAGTCTTACATTGTTGTGAAGAGTTCTATAATGAAGAAGAGATATTTGACTGGGGCCTTTCATAAAGTCTATTACGTCCATTGACTTTGAAGGTTTTTCTCTTCTGATTGCCAATAGTAGAACAGAAATTCACTACTCGTTCAAATTTGTGGAGGAATTTTTCTCTCTCGCCAGTAGCGATATCTTGATTTTATCATATTTTTGAAATTGTTGATCCACCACGATCGCTCATCTGAGTTCCCATCACGATTCTCCATAGTCGCTGATCCTTTTTTTAAATCTTCCTCAATACCTCCATTTTTTCGTTTCAGATTTGACTGAAAAACACGTCAGAGCGAGTATAGAAGAATTCACCGGGAATCCGATGGACCGCTTGGTTTTCCTACAAAAAATGAACGATTGTTGGCAATCCCATTGCCGGCAAATGATTATGATACGGAGTATCTTCTTATTTCTCGACCGATCCTACGTCTATCAACGCTCATCAGTCAATTCGATTTGGTAAGATCATCGTTCATTGTCTGTCAAATTTCCACTCCATCCCACTTCACAAACAGATAAACCGTAATTTTTTCATTAATTTTACTGCTATAAAAATTCTGGAACTTTTTCTGTTGATTCTTTAGCACATTGAAACATCTTATGTTATAAATATTTCTAGTAGCGTTCTATTTTTCCAAAAACGCATTCGACTTTCCAGGGACATGGGTCTGGATTTATTTAGGCACCACATAGTCATGAATAGCCTCGTCCAGACTCGCATAGTCGACGGATTGCTCATGCTAATCGAAAAGGAAAGGCAAGGCGATACTGTCGATCGAACTCTGCTGAAATCGCTGCTCAGGATGTTATCCGATCTTCAGATTTACCGTGACGCGTTTGAGTCCAAGTAAGCTTGCAAGACGAAAAAGGAAAATTTCCAAGTTGCCGGAAAGAAGATCTCTTGATACTCTTTTCATTTTATTATACCTACTATTTTATAGTTTTAATTCATATTCGTCAGGTTTCTGCAAGCGACTGAAAGATTGTACGGAGCTGAAGGACAAAAGCTCATTCACGAGCTTGAAGTGCCAGAATACCTTCACCACGTTGACAAGAGACTTGAAGAAGAGAACGAACGACTTTTACATTATTTAGATGCGAGCACCAAGTGAGTACTGAGTTATACCTTGGATTCTGAGGAGAATGTAAGATGATTTTCGACTCATTCCTTAGTATGCTATTCATAATACCTATTGAACTCAGAATGAGAATTTCCCTTTGAATGATCGTTGACAAATAACTCTCAATATGAGAGTAACAATTGCCTAATTTATCAATTGCTTGCAGATGGTCCCTTATTCACACAGTAGAGAAACAACTGCTTAGTGAACATTTGACAACGATACTTCAAAAAGGGTTGGACGCTCTGTTGGAAGAAAACCGCGTCAACGACCTCACGCTACTGTACAATCTGTTCACTCGAGTAAAGAAGGGTCTCGTAGAGCTGTGCGCCATTTTTAATGCTTATATCAAGGTACCATTGCCTTTCACAATTTTTTTTTATATATATATTTTAGTTTTTTGATTTTCTAAGTGAATTCTTTCCTCCAATTTCTTTCATTAGCTGCAAAAAAAAAATTTTATTTCAGAAAAAAGGACGGACAATCGTCATCGATCCAGAGAAAGATAAGACCATGGTTCAAGAGCTGTTAGACTTCAAAGACAAAATGGACAACATCGTCAATGTTTGTTTCAAAAAGAATGAGAAGTTCGGAAATAGTTTGAAAGAAGCATTTGAACATTTTATCAACCAGAGGACGAATAAGCCAGCTGAACTGATTGGTAAATGGATTTGTTAAGTGTCAGTAGTTCTTACTAGATTTGATTTCACACAGTTGAAAATACCACTTTACTCAGACTAGACTCATCTCACTGCTAAACTTCATTAACAGACTATGAAAACTAAACAAAACTACTCAATACTGAAACTGTTCAATCAGCTCATGCCTTGAGTTGTGCTTCGCTACTCGCCAAACTCATTATCGGTACTAATTATTATTTTAATCATCAACACTTCGAAGGCGAGAGCAGGAATTGAACATTCTCTATATTTTTTCTATTTTTCTTCTTAATCAAACTACCCTTTTCAGGAAGATTTAATAACTAATAGCTAATTTGCCAATCAAAAATAATATAATATAATAAATAATAATTTTCTTCTACAGGAATAAATAATAATATAATATTTTTTCAAGTCTCAAAAAGATATTGCAGTACTAATCCTGTTACGTTGACATTGTTATAGCCAAATTTGTTGACGGGAAATTGCGAGCTGGGAACAAAGAAGCCACCGAAGAGGAGTTGGAAAGATTGCTCGACAAGATCATGGTTCTTTTCCGGTTCATTCATGGCAAAGATGTCTTTGAAGCGTTCTACAAGAAGGTGAGAAATGTCTCATTTTTGTAATTATCTCTCTTTTGCCTTCTTGTTCGTCGGAAAACAAATTACTCGTCTGAAATGGCCGATATAGCGTTCAATTTAAATTTTTGTAATTTGTGGCGTATCTTATTGTTGAGTTAAACAAAGCATGAACTGTCATTTTTGCTTCCCTCTCTCTAATCATGGAAAATCTGTCTATTTTCTTTTGCAGGATTTAGCCAAGAGATTGTTGGTCGGCAAATCGGCGAGCGTAGATGCTGAGAAAAGTATGCTATCGAAACTGAAGCAAGAATGCGGCGGAGGGTTTACTTCGAAATTGGAAGGCATGTTTAAAGATATGGAACTATCTAAGGACATCAACGTAGCTTTCAAACAGGTGAGTCATATTCTGCAAATTATTTAGTCGGTATAAAAATTTCAATCCACAATGTTTTAAAAAGATTCAACCTATTCGGCCACGCATATTGAAGTTCATAATGCAATTTTTAGTTTTTATTGAGATATATATAAACGTATAATTTTTTTTTTTTTTTTTAGTACATGGGCAACGTGAAGAACGCTTATCCGCTAGAGCTAACCGTGAGCATACTCACGATGGGCTATTGGCCCACTTACCCAGTGATGGAAGTCTCTGTTCCAACCGAAATGGTCAACTTCCAAAACCACTTTACGCGATTTTATATGGCCAAACACAACGGGCGCAAACTTCAGTGGCAGCCCACATTGGGACATTGCGTTCTGAAAGCGGACTTCCCTCAGGTATAAGACCTCATAATATGTATAATAAAGATGGATTATCGACCCCTTGTTTTATATTTTGTAGTGGTCAGGGGTAGGGTCCAAACGAAGCGTAAAATCATACTAGATAGTAGTATCACCAATCCTAATTAGTATTTAATAGTAACTTAGCTTATCGAACTGTGTGTGATATTTCATTTCAGGGTAAGAAAGAGCTTCAAGTTTCCCTATTTCAAGGATTGGTTCTCCTTCTGTTTAACGACTGTAATGAAATGTCGTTCGAAGACATAAAAGCATCAACAAATATCGAGGTAATTCGACTGTATATTTTGCAATTTGGCAAGTACTGGTAAGAGTAAGACAAGGATTACCTTATTGATACCTTATCTTATCAAATTCCAGGACGGAGAGTTGAGACGGACCCTGCAGTCGTTGGCTTGCGGAAAAGCACGCGTTCTGTCGAAAAACCCTCGAGGGCGAGATGTTGAAAACGGCGACCGTTTCAACTTCAATTCGGATTTCACTAACAAACTGTTCCGCATCAAGATCAACCAGATTCAGATGAAGGAAACTGTAAGTACTATTAGGAAATGAGCTTCCAGAAGACACAATCCGTCCCTGGTAGCGCATTTTTTAATTTTTCCTTTTTTTTTGTGAAATTTACTATCCAAATGATGGATAGCGGGGAAAATCAGACGGCTTACTTTTTTACAATTTGAGGAAAACTTTTTCTGCCAAAAAAATCTTTTTTCACCTTTCTGAAATAATTTTAAATGTTTTTTTATCAATCGAAAAGTAAGGGAAAAATTAGTTTCTATAAATGTTATTTATTTATTCAATAAGAGCAAGGCTCATTATAATTTACAACAACAAAAAAATCAATTAATCAGATCACGTTTATCAGAAGCGTAAACACCGAGTAAAAAATTAGAAGTTCTCTTGGTCAAAAAATATGTCGCAGGAGAAAGGGAGCGCGTTTAGAGCGGAGCGCTGCGGTCTTGATAGTGCCAACAGCACTACAGATTATCTCAATTTCGGGATTAGTGCTCAAAAGAAGTTTCACTTCCCGGGGGAGACGAAACAGAGGACGATGGAAGAGATGGTTGGAGCGAAGGGAATGTGGAAAAGTGGAGATTGCCCTGGGTTGTCTGTCCTACCAATGATTATCCTGTAGTTGACAGTGAAAAAGAAAGATTTTATTCATATTTTTACTCTTAGGAAATTGAGAAAACCAGGTTTTTTTTCCTCAAATTTGACCTCGCAGAAAAAAAACTCACTTTGAAGAGTCGTGCGTTTTTCCCGAATCACTGCTTCAAATTATTGCGATTAGGAATTTTTCGTTATTTTTTTATGAACTTGAAATAAGTTCACCACCTCCTTCAGACGAAGAAACCTGCATCACGACTTTGCAGAAACTCAAAAAATTGTACAGTGGTTTATTATTCCTTTGCTTCAATTAGATTTAAGAAGACCATCCATTAGCAATAAACTATTCCGAACATTTGTGAACGTTTAACAACAGTTTGGTAACTGAAAGGGAAAACTCTCTAGGAACTATCGTAATTTTGATTATTTTTATATTTCTTAATTATCTAATAAAAATTATTCGCCGAACGAAACAGCTGAGAGTGTTTGATTAATTCAAAACGGCACTCAGCAACAAGGCACATCACTCAGTATAATTACATATAATCGAATAATTGCCCTGACTCCCGATATTAGCTTTCCTATTTATTTTATTTGTAGAACGAAGAGCAAAAGGCGACCGAGGAACGAGTTTTCCAAGACAGGCAGTACCAGATTGACGCAGCAATCGTCAGGATAATGAAGACCCGCAAAACGCTCAGTCACAATCTGCTCATCAGTGAATTGTACAATCAGCTGAAATTCCCCGTTAAAGTGAGCATATATTTCTTTTTATTCAGTAATTTATTTAATTTTTTTTAAAGGATGGAACGTTTTAATTTCTTGTCTAAATAGCGGTTTGATGATGGTAAAAAAATGACCGAGTTTTCTATTCTCATTAGCTATTGATCAACAGTAAGGTAGGGTTGGGACACCGATGTTCCAAACATCAGAAGTCCACAACATTGATGGTACCGATATATTGACAAAAAAACATCGATAATACGCACCGATAAAACATAATACCGATATTTTTATTTGTTATTAAATTACAGGCTTTGCCGTTTAAGTTTTGGGTAACAACTCAAAAAGTGAAACTGAAACCAGTGTTGCCAAAGCCTTACACCCAGTACCCACTGAGAAAATAAGTGAAAAATTCCCACAATTTTCTCACGGATTGTTTTAATAACCCAACGAATGTTTTATATGCGAGAAAAGAAAAAACAGCTTCAATTAAAAAAAAAATAAATTAAAACGTTGATATAAAAAGAAATTGAAGCCTAGACATCGATGTCCCAACCCTACAGTAAGGGCCTTGTTAGCTTGCAATTTTTAGTCTTCCCATCAAAAAGTCGAGGATTTCAACAGTAAATACACTCCATTCTATCAAAGATCACGCTGTCACAGTTTCATGTTGACGATCTATTCCTGAAAAATTTTTAAATCTTCTCCAAACCTTCGACTCTCTTATTGTTTTTACTTATCGAACCATTTTATTTTCCGCCTATCTGACATTTTTTTAAAATTCTTGTTTCAGCCTGCCGATCTCAAAAAAAGGATAGAGTCTCTCATAGATCGAGATTACATGGAACGCGATAAAGACAATCCTAACCAATATAATTACATGGCGTAAAACCTATCGAAAATTGAAGATTGTACAGAAAACGTTCTTCTATTGTACACTTTATACAAATACTGTTAACTGAGGCCGTGCGTTCGTTGACGAAACTGTTGATATTTTGGCTAATAAAACTGAGAGTCCTTGCGTTGCTTCCGAAATAGTTGGCAATTTTTTTCGGTTCTTCAGCACGACTGTCATACGTTGAAAAAATGCTTTTTCATTTTCCGTCTCAATAAGTAGTTGTTTTTTGTTTTTTGAAAATGTATAAAAACGTGCACTTTACAGGGTAAGCTTATGTGTTCAACAATTCGAACGTGCGATGATCGTAGGACAATGTTGGACACTATTAGGTTGAAAGTTTACCTGTTGAGTGCGAAAACGTTCGCTTTTGGGGCGTACGTTAAAAAAAATCATTCGGTGCAATCGGTCAAGTTCCGATCGAATTATTCTCTCGGCAAGTTCCTCCTGAAATTGAACAGTCGGTTTATTTTGCGCGTTGTCGCATTGTTTTCAACCGGCTCGCACTTAGGAAATCCGATAATACTTTTGAATTTTAACTGTATTTATAAATAAATTGTAAAATCAATATAGGTTATCCTGCCGGAGCAGATAAGTTCGAATCCTGGTCGAATATTTTGGCGCGGCACTCCGTTGGCGGAGGCTTGTTGACAAATGTCTGTTTCGCTTCATAAAATTGATAACTTCATTGTATAAATAAATATTTTATAAATTGATCTGCGGTCGTTTATCGAGTTCGTTGATAAGGGCGTCTGCAAGATGTTGAGGGCTGGGGTCGATTTTGAGGAAATCCCGCACCAAAAGGCGGGGAGGTTTGCCGCCTCCGTGCCCCAGGCATTCTCGTCTGTAGCGTTCGCCTGCCGTCCGACTGAACGGATCGTCGGCGAAAATGTTTTGCCATATGGACGAAGCGACCGCTCGGCTCATCAGATAAGAGTAGTATTTGGCTCCGTAGCCGACCAGATGGGAAAACCTCAGCTGCCACGCCTGTAATGAGTTGAATTGTCAATGGAAAGCTTCTCGGTTTAAATACAGGTGAAAACGTTCGAAGAGAAATTTGAAACCCTGTTTTAGAGCAAATAGAAACTGAGCGTAACGGTACAAACCAAGTTCTGTGAAATAGGATAAATTTTATAGCAAGGACACCCAAAAATGTATAACCAGCACTGAAGTGGGAATCGAGGAATATGAAGTATAAATTAATTTTACCGTATTCGGTACGTAGGGAATGCCGTAATACTTGTTCTGCATTCGGGCGAGTATTTCTGTCGTGGAACCTTCCAGCGGATGCGGCCCGTGATATGTTTGGTCGAGTAGCGAATAGAAAACTTGCATCTGCATTTCCGAAGCGGAGAAGAGATACTTGGAATTGCAATATTGTTGCAACATTTTTTCCGGCATCAGCTCTTTCGTGTCGTAATGTCGAGCGAACGATCTGATTACCTGAAATTGAATATTGTAAGAACTAACAACTACTATAAGAACATCATTAATTGGTGGAAGGACAAAAGATGTCATGATTTTTTTTTTTTTTTTTCAAGTTATTTTAGATAATCAAAATCAGTCAATGGCGATGAACACACAACTTGCTACAAGAGTGTTGAGAAAAAGGAATTATGGAGGTTCTAAGAGTACAGTGCTGCTTCAGCGTCAGTTTGTGTTAATTAATGCTTCCATCATGAACAATTTCATCTTTTTTGTCCTTTCATTAATTTCAAAAAATGTTAAATTATTTTTTTTATGAATATATACGTGTTTTTTTTTCTACTTACTCTCGGATCGGCTGAGAAGTATTCCATCAGAACAGAGGGAACTTCGGCAAAATCCATGGCGCACCTGGTCCCAGTCACGTGCTGGTGTTCAGTTCGCGCTAACATAGAATGCATTGCATGTCCCATTTCGTGAAAAAGATTGTCCACCATTGACGGTGCCAGAAGGCTTGGGCCGTTCCATCTCGGAGTGGGAACGTTCAACATTACCGCTACAATCGGATTCTGAAATGAAAATCATTCAATCTGACGAACAGGAGGTTTTAAAAATTGATTTGATGCAGAAAAAATGGTATGCATTTTACTCTTGTAGAAAAAGCTCGTTACATGAAATAAATGTAATAATACAATACCTGATAAGAGCCATCTTGCAGTCTACGTCCTCCTCGAATAGTAAAATGACAATCTTGGTTCGGTTTGTTTTTACGCTCGTAAAAATCGCAATATATATGGCCCAGTAATCCTTCCTTTTCGTGTTTTACTGAAACAAATAGCAATCTAGTTGAATTCAATAGTTGATAAATACTGAGGACGAAATATTGTGCATTCTAGAAAATATAATTATCTTCAAAAATGATATTCGGTCAATTATCGGTCTATTTTCTTCAATCGCACATGAGTAACTTAAGATTATTTTACCTGCCAACTTGTAGACATCGGACGCCCACGATTCACCGTATTCCATAGGTTCGTTGATGAGCTGTATGCCGTATAGTTTTTGCATGAGCCCGTTGAATCCATCCATGCAAGCTCCGAGGGAAAAATACGGAGGGTAATCCAAGCTCTCAGTGTGGAACAGTTCTCGCTTCGCTTTGGAACAGATGTAAGGAATATCCCACGGTGCAAGCGCCTAATAACAGAAATGAAATGAAACCTACTTGCAAGAATGCTTTTTTTAGGCATAATTTTCAACGATAAACGACCAAGATAACATTTTGAACAAGGAGCTCCACAAACCCACTACGGGAAGATATTGCACAGAACGGTGCCTATTTATTGAGACTATATTGCCCATATATGAAAAGGCAAAGGAAGTCTGTTACTCTTTCACAGACAAACAAAGTCCGCTCCGGGAACGGAAGTTTCTAACTGCACCCGCTGGACTTCAATTTTACAATTATATCTATCGGCAAGGCTAGTTATATAGATAATTACTAATACATACCGTGGCACTTGGATCTTCGGCTAGCTTGATGCGCAGCATGGATTTGAAATCCGACTCTACTCGAGGTTTCAGCCTTTCGTTCAGCTCTGTGAGAAAACCGATGGCATTATTCGGATGCTCAGCAACGCTAGCTTTCAATGCTCTGTTGGACGATAAGAAATAAAATTGAACGATCAATTGGATAAATATTCAACCAAATAATCTAGCTAACGGAATTGGCGTATATGCTAAACCTCATCAGGTTCAACTCTAGACAGTAAAGGAATAGCGGAACTTTCAGATTCGAAGTAAAAAAGAATCGTCCTCATTCATTTTCAGATCAAGGCCAACCAGAGAATGTCTCAGTGCTTTCGCAGCAATAGTCTGCAACAAAATCGCGCCTATGCGGTTAGCTGCCCAAAGGTGCTTCGAGGGCAATGAAAGGGCGGATAACTTGACAAAAGAGGGGACTCTGACGTGAGCCCAGAGACAATTGTTGGGCGTCCGAAAAGATATGTAATATAGATTGCCCAATGGGGAGCACAAAAGAATACTGCCGATTGGAATAGCCTTCCGGGGCTCAGACATTTGAAGAGGCTGCTCATAACCTCAAACCTAAGGGCAATGACAGATTTATAACTGGAATATGACGCTTGAATGCCATCCCAACAAGCCAGAGAATGTCAGATGCCATCTCGCCAAGAGGAGATGGCGACCACAAAACACATTTTCTATCACTGCAAAGTTTGCAGCAAAAAGATGCTGGTTTCTTTCTCACGAGCCCTGGCCCATTGGATCTCTTGCAATGCTGCGAAAGACAACCTAGCCTTCCTTCAGGAGAATTATCTTACCCCATCCTTGGTCATCACTCAGTGCTCTCGATTTTATTTTTCATAATGCACTCATTCTTCAATTCTTCATTCGCTGGCCGAGCACTTTCGCCGATTCGAGCAGCAAATGAAGAATCGGAGAATGAGTCGCCTGGGTTTTCTCCCACTCACACCCCATTTATAAAACTGATATGTTCATAACACGATGACTCAAGTAATTAAATAAATCTTAGGTCATTAAATAATTGGAGAGCAAAACTCACCGGTGAGCGTAGGTAGGAAAGCCGCAGAGAGCAGCGAGGCGATTCCTAGATTTGAGCAACTCGTCGAGTAAATATTCCTGTTCTTCGTCAGGCAGTAAGTACATTTTGTAGCAGGCTTCCCGAACGGAGTCTTCGTTCGAATCTATTGAAACACTGCCAACTACAACGGCGCCGTTCTGCTCGGCAAAACTGTAAAACACAGATGAATATACAGATGACAATATTATGTAATGTATTAGGCACATTGATTATCTCATCATTTGTGAACACATCATGATTCGCTCTCAATTCAATAAATTTTCGAGTTCTAAATACCTGTAGCTTCTTATGACTACATCTTTATCTATTCCCCAAGATAAGTTAAGAAAGTAATAGAAAAATAATAGCAGCATTTACACTTACAAGGGTCTCAAATTCGAACGGACTTTCTCTTTCGGCACCGAGCGCGGAGCTACAGAGCCGGCCATGAACCGCTGTCCAAGCTGAAGAATGTAGTCGTTCAATGCGACAACTTCTTGCCTCTTCTCTTCCGGCAAATGAATACCGCATTGTTCAAAGTCGAAAAGAAAAAGCGTCGCCACATGATTGTCGACTTCGTTCGTCGGGAATTTATCACCATGCGTTACAACTGCTTTAAGCGCATTGTATAGATCTCTATTGGTGTTCAATCTGGAAGGAGAAGAATTGCCTGGAGAATCTCCTAATTATTGTATTAAATATCTATTCTAATTAGAAAAAATTATTCACGAATGAATTGAAAAGAAAATTACCGCACGAGTCTTGAAATCGGAGTAGAATCTGCTAAGAGCAGAGAATGAGGCCAAGCATAAAATTGCGATGACTTAAGAGCTAATAATTTTCAAAAGAGAAATTGTATGACGGGGGAGGGTGTAGGATAACAATGATAGGACAAAACAGATGAGAACTCGGCAAAGAGGTCTGCGCTCTCTTGTGGAAAAATCTGCGCATTACTCAGAGACATTTTGGTTAACACATTCACTGCTGATGCAAATACGCAAGGTCATGGTCTCCGTTTTGATAAACCGTTCGACTCTCTTCCAAGCCTGAATTCCTAGCCCCTTCTTTTTATCTTAAACCAATCTGCAAACATTGTTAAGAGAAGTCAATTAGCTCACCTACTTTTCAACGAGACCGCTGAGAGTGATGCAAGTATTCTCAGCAGCGTAAGAAAAAGACGGATGCGGGTGAGCAAGTCGGACGAATTCCGCTAGATCAGCAACGCTGCATAAAGTGTTCGAAAGGTCGTCGAATGCGTCGACGATTTTCCTTTTCCTGAAACCAATGTATTTTATAGAAAGGAATACAGCGTAATGCTGAATCGATAGTAGTACAATTACCGACCTCGTTGGGCTGCAAATTTCAGCGACCAATTCTTCAGCAGTTGTGGTGACATTTTCTTTCAGCAGAAAAAATCCATCGTATGTGGCCAGTTCTTTGACGCCGAACAGCCCCTAGAAAATTTCAGAGCAGTATCAAAATCAAGTCTGCTCATGCCCCTGAGAGCTTCTGAACCACAAGTGAACATTTTTAACAGTCCTTTCTTCCATTAACAGGTGCGGGTAAGATTGATGCACCAACCTTCTCTCATTCAAGTTCTCTATATTCAAGCGCTTTCGCCAAACCAACAAGACAACATGATTTTTCCCACTTTCGCAACTCCGTCTCCCTTTTCAGTCTGAGCTTGTAGATTTTTCGTCGTAGACAAGGCTGGTACATTTTGTTGCAGTTTCAAAATGCTGCCGGCTGCCGCATTAATGCAAACTAGATTTGCCATGGGTCCAACTGAATTTTTCCAATGAGGTTATGAAATGATTTGGACCTGAAGTTTTAAGCGATCATCACAGTTCGCAATTAATCTCCGTTTGTTCTAGAGTTCAAATGTATTTCAGGGTGTTTTATTTATTTATTCTATTTTTTTTAAATGACGCAATAGGGAATTTTGTTATTTGCAAACAATAAACACTGAATAACTCTGAAGTCAGTTAAATTGTTAATATAACAGATCGCGCGATTGCTGTGGCTATCAAGTCTCACATATCTCTTGAGATCGATTTCTCAAATGGACAACCACCTCATACTCGTCTCGAAGGGAACATCGCCCACGGCTCTTTTCAAGGCCGCACTTATTTTTCCCACTCTTGATTCAACTGTATTGACTGTCGTTTCAAAATTATATTACCATTGAAATTTCGTCGGCTGTTCATTCGAGAATCGCAAGTAATTCTTTCACTATATTCTACAGGGGAGTTATAGTCTATTTTTCTACAAGTACGTACCGTTCCTTCGCTAGTGAATCGTAGACTAAGCTTTTCACCGGGTTTGGAATTGAAAGCGGTCGCTAGCGGTGACCATGTCCCGATCATCCGAGTATCCGAAGCTCTCCTCAAGACCGGCCACGCATCTCGTCGCCAAAAATGTTTCACGATTGCTGACATTATCTACAAATCGGATTTACATCACTAGCATTCATCTAGACAGTACAATCCCCATAGGCGACTGAAGTCACGTAGATGGAAAAAAATGTAAAGGTACTCACCAAATAATTTGAAGATGTAGGTAAATTTTTAGTTTTCTAAACCTGTTCGCGATTCCGATACCATTTTAAACGCGAAAAGTTTCGATTTCTGCGCGTACACTTTTAAAAATCATAATTCAACAAAACAAATTAATAACAAACAAAAATACGATTTCCGTCGAGATAAGAAATGCGAGGTATCTTTTCTTATCAGCGGCGATTGT
Organism: Tupiocoris notatus; assembly: GCA_037159825.1. Classification (NCBI taxonomy): domain Eukaryota; kingdom Metazoa; phylum Arthropoda; class Insecta; order Hemiptera; family Miridae; genus Tupiocoris; species Tupiocoris notatus. The sequence continues at coordinate 77,774 of JASJUZ010000262.1, read as the reverse complement.
GCGTTATCAATCTTATCACTGTCCTAGTGAATGCACTAGTGAACATAATATAATTTTTAATCGTCCAGTTAATCGAAGGAGGGAAATCCCTGTATCATCAACCGAATAGAAAAAAAAATCAATTTTCAATCATATACTTGCCTCAATGTGCCTTCCCCAAAAACAAAAGTAGCCGGCGCGAAAGTATCTGATTTTTCCAGCTTCTGTGACCAAGAACAAGCATTTTTATGAAAATTTCATTTTATAGGGTATTTTTTTTTATTTATTTAATAGGGATGGATGTCGAGCTACAGAAGGTTACTAGGAATAATGGCCAGTAAAAGTTGGGCTGAATTACAAGTGCGGAAACTGCCAAAATCACTTCGGGTTCGCTACCATAGGAACAGTTTCACCCATCCATGCTCTGTACAGGCGTCCTAATCTAGATATTTCTAGAGATTCCTAGAGATTTTTATTTTTTTTTTCACTGAGCAATAAGGTCTCCTTCAATTTATTGCTTTCCACAGCCCACACAAGTTCGTCAATACAGCAACTTAACCCAACCCAACCAAGTCAATTGCAAGGTACCACAACAGGAAATTGAAGTATAACAAAATAAAAACTAAGGCAATTTTATTGGTTTCGTAAAAGAAAAAAATTACGTTCAACATACGAAATTTATGACACCAGTACTTCTTGCACGAGGAAACAAATAGTTTCTGCAAATTATTTATTATTGCTTAAAATAGGGAATGGCAGAAATACAATACCTACATTGCTCAATTTCGTCTACACAATACATAACGTGCTTTAAATTTTGTTAAGCATGACATTAACAATGGAACAGTTCTCTATTAAACAGAGGCGAAGCAGAAATTTCTCAACAGCGTGTTCAGATTTCAGTATAAAATGTTGGCCTATCGATGCCGAGTAAAGAAAACACGGACGGCAGCAAATATAGCGTGTTGAAGCCAAGAGCAACGTACGTGATGTATTTGTAGCACAGTTCGACAGTATTTTTGGCCGACGACGGTACAGTGTGGGCGGAGGTTTTTACTTCGGTCGGGTTCAGTCGTAGAAGGAAACAAACTGTAGCGTATGATGCAGATTTACAAAGAGCGCGCGTCGCAAGGATGCAGCTAAATCCGATAGCGACTCGAAGGACTAGCAAACCTGAAAGGGGAATTTGAGATCTGGAGTTGAAATATTTGCTTAAATATTTTATATTCAAACTAAATCGAAAAACTTTATGGTAGACTGGAAAATTCATGGTTAGGGCTTGTTAGAGAGGTGGTTGATCTTGTCTGGTGTCTGTGTAGTTGGATCACCAATAGAAAAACAGGAATCATCGACTAACCCAACATTTCGTACGATGGCCAGATAACTTTGTAAGGCGGTTCTGACAGTGGGGCGGACATGATGCCAAGCTGATAGTTGGTCCAAGCTCCAAGATGAACGCCCACGCATACGCTTATCATCATAGTAGTATCTTGCCTGGGAAAAACCAATACAATCAATACACACCGATCAAAACACAAGGACAAATACCAGCAAAGAAATTCAGGGCCTTCGCATACTCACCTTGTAGGTGTCCAGATTTGGCATCTGGGATAGAACGCAATGATGAGAATACTGAAGGTGAAAAGTATCAACGGGGAGAAGCGACTAGTGAGCCAAAAATGGTCGGCAGCGTCGACCAAAGGGACGACAGGAATCATTAGAAGAACAGCAAGGAAGAGTCCTGCTATCACATCCTACGACAAATAAAGCTTATTAATACCAATAACTCTAATTGCAACCAACTTTGTAAACAATCATTAGTTGGAATCTTTTGTTTTCAATCTTTAGAAATTATCGGCAAGAAAATCAGCTCTAAGTACTTTAGTCACGGCAGGGATTAATCTGAAGAATGAAATCATTCATCTATTTAAAAAAAGACGAGCTAATACTTACAAGTACCGTATGCATGCCAAGATAGAGCCGACTGACTGACACTACGAAGCACCAAACGACAGCAATTGTAATACCGATAAATGTAGGATACTGGAAAAAAATCACGTTTAATATAATTCAGCGCAAGATTGTCAAAGTGTGAAGTGCGAGCTCTAGCTGATTTTTATTTTTTCACCAGAACAATTGCAAAAGGTACATTGATTAGGACGTAGGGGTACCTCGTATCGTTGTACGGTGTAAATTAGAACCGAAAACGGTATCGAAACTCCAACCATGGCATGAGTCGAAGGCATGCCATACTCCAAGGACCATTTTCGCTGAAGCCGGTACACAGGAGGGCTTGAAGGTCGAGGCCAACATATTACATCTTTAAGTCCTTGGCCTGCAATGATGATAAGATTAAAATATAGAGCAGGGTAAGGAATATTAATCGGGATATATATTACAAGGGCGTCGCCAAAAGTAAGGTTCCCTATGCTAGAAAAAATAGTAGACCAATTTTTTTTCTGTTTCTATAGGTTGTTTTCTATTTTTCTACATAGTCACCATTTTTTTCAATGCATTTTTGAAAACGTGGGACAAGTTTGTGTATACCCTCCTGGCCGACAACGCAATTTTCACCTTTTTGGGGCCACCTCTCCGCTCAACTTCCACACTTTGCTTTGATTTTTTGTCTCTGGAGTGGTGAGGTGAACCCACGTCTCCAGTCGACAATAACATCTCCAGTAACAATTCTTTCGAAAAGAGCATCCCCCTCAGCACTGTGAGCTGAAGTCGAAAGTCAACAAGTACCTGAGGGAGGTGGGCATGCGACAGTACAAGGAGGGTATACAAAAACTCGTCCCACGTTTTCAAAAATGCGTCGAAAAAAATGGTGACTATCTAAAAAAAATAGAAAACAACCTGCAGAAACAGAAAAAAATTTTAAAAAAAATAAAAAATTGGTCTACTATTTTTTCTAGCATATGGAACTTTACTTTTGGCGACGCCCTCGTAATTTCTGTCTTTTGGTAGAATTTTGAAGGCGTAAAATTATAAAAACAATCAATCACACCTATGCACATGACGATAGACCAGACCATGACAACTCTTCGGCCGACAGCACCGTCGATATTCCAGAACCAGAACGGTATGAAAGACGCGTAGAAGATTTCATCGCCGAGTTCGGTGCCCAAGACGAATAAAAAATACCAGAATTTATTCGTGATGCAGTACTCCTTGTCTTCATTGTCCGACCCCGATGTGTACTGTAATTCGTCATCGTCCGACGAGGAAAAGGCGCCAGAAGGCGAGTTACCGTTCGGCGAGCATTTGTTCGGAAATTTTTCGTTTCTCACCTTGGGAAGGACGCCGAAATATTTCTGCACGTTCAAAACAAGGTAAGGATCCTTCAAACGTTCGATGTAATCCATGATATTCGTTATATTACGAGGAAATCGCACAAGTGTTGAGTTCGCTCAGCTGCAAGTAAAAGCGAGCATTGTGTACCGAAGCATTTGGAGGATATTATTGTCAACTTTCCATGTTCGTAAGATGCTGTGTTTCTTCAAGACATTGAACGAAAGAAGCGATCAGGAGAAATTCGAAACTGGGGACTGTAGATCGAAGAAATGTGTCACCTCTTGTAAACCGGCAAACGAAGAAAAAATTATGAGATCACGCAATTAGGGCGGAGAAGCTAAAAAAAAAATATAGCTAAAGCATTGCACACATAGTAAAAGTATGTTCAAACAAGATATCAGTAAGATTGCGATAACAATGCGGAACAGAAGCTTTGTTGTGATTATACTTTTTCCTGTTTTCGTTCTTAATTTTTATGCAAGACATAAAAGTAAAATCTTGATTAGATACGAAGAAATTCGACGCGCTCTTCCCGCTGTTTTAGCTCTCTGTTTTCCGATATTTTACTAATTTTCAATACATTTTGAGCCAGAATTTGAGGTAACGCTACCATTTTCCCTGAAACGGGTGTTGCCGGCCATTTTAACCTAAAAAAACCTCCTTTTAACCTGAAAAAAATCGCCACAGCCAAAAAAGGAAACATATATTATTGCAAATTGGCTCTGAATTCGTACCAATTTTTTTTTTTTTTAAATCAGTCGGTTTTTCTTCATGACAGGCCCAGCCGGGTACCATGATTCTGACTCGAGACTTTTTAAAACAAGGTAATCGAAACGCTTAGTGGTCCAATTGCAGGTCGTTTCCCATAGTTTCTCGAATATTCTTGATGTTAAAAGTTCAAATTATACTGTGTTTTATAATATTATGTCTACGGTCGTTGCGATGTTGGCAACCCTGCGTACCATAATCGTTCTAAAATAAGTGAAAATTCGGACAAAAAAATTCAAAGCGACATCCCTTGCCAAAAAGAATTATTAAGGTCCTTGGCGTTATAAAATATTGATTATTGTCGTCCGTAAAAATCAAACTAATAGTTGATACATGTTCATCACGGAAGTACTGGGTGTTATCCAAAATTTATTAACTTTCGATTTTGCTGATTTAATCGAGAGATTTTTTTTTCGAATTTAGACGCTCGAATTACCTACTTTATTGGTGTAAACAAATTTCTACATAGCAATTATTTATCTATGCCTGCCACAGTTGTCAACTTACTTCGATTGCCAACGTAACACCAAGCGATGTAATAATCCCTTCGTTATCGCAAAGTAAGATTCATAATTAACATTGCACATCCGTCTCGCTATTTTCAAAAGATCGATAAAAACCTATCAATTCTTGTGAGTTCGAGTTCGTCGTAACTCGGTAAATAGTTGGATTATAGTTTTTACGTGTAGTGACGTCGACGTGGAACGTTCCTCGGGATATTCGAGCTCGAAGGTTGGCAGCTCTGAAGCTTCCTTTCTTCCCCCCTCCGCCAGACGCTTACACTCTGTTCGGATGCCGGTCCCGCTAAATTTCCTTTAGTTTCTGTCTCGCGCCTGCTGTTGTTGGTATCTCGACGAGAAGAAAGGTCGGAAAACGTTTGACTTCTCTTGTGCAGTGTTGTGGACATTGATTGCGACAGCTCGTCTCGAATCGTCTTCTAGAATATTAAGTAAGTAGTAGAGAATATTGTTTAATAATTCGGAGGTTGGTTATTAGTTTTACTGATATGCTCCGACCCTCGTGTCGCACTCATTGAATTCGCACAACGAATCGTGCATTTTTCAAAGTTTTCTTTTCCCTTTATTTTCCGCGAGTCGAGAGTATTTTTACGCGGGGAAATTCGATCTATTGAGCAATGCGGATTCGTCGTGCGAAAATAGTGTTATGTTTGCAGGGTTGAATAATACTGTTCGTCGCTCAATTTTTAATCATTTTTAGCATCGTTTTCGGCTCGCTTGAAGTTAATATCTCTTTCAATATCGTTTCTCGGTTCGCTATGTTCGCCGGATGATGTTTGTAACGGGAGTTCCTTGAAAAATTCTCGTTATATTCAGCTAATAACATTCCTCGGCTTCTGGCCGTAGAACGGCCGAATACCTTCTCGTCTTACCATTGAACTTACGGTCACTGCTGTTTCACCGCTAATACGAGCGATGCTAGAATTTTTTTCGCCGTTTGAATAGAACGGGGGAGCAGGACTCGAAGGGCGAAGAGGTGAAGGCTGATGAACAAGAGGACACAAGAGAATGGAAGGCAAATGGAGGAGGGACGAAGTAAGCCGGGTGGTAGCCGCGTGCAGGCGAGCAGACCAAGACCAACCAGCAGCCATAGCCAGCAGCGTTCAACTTGGCAACAACGCCCCTGAGGGGTGGGAGAATAGGTCCTTCTTCCTTCAACCATCGAAGACTCATCCGAGCTGATGCTTCCACTCGTTATTGTATATTTTGCCCCATTAATTTTCATCGTCCGCGGAAGAATTTTCCGATATTTTCTATATATTCAAGATTAACTTATCAACTCGTTGCTTCCGCGTGCTGTGTTGAATTGTCTTCCTCAAGGGTTGCGGGGTGTTCGCGTGCTGCATTGATGGACAAGGAGAAGAAGGGAGGGTTAGCCAGATTAGTCATCCCAACGGGGGTCTGTCCATGAGCCAAGGCTACGCGGCTATAATGCTTTTCCTTCGTAGGCTATTCAAAATGTCTTTTCGACTCGAAACTGCCCTATCGCTTCTCTCTATTTCATTCGCACCCGCTTCCTTGTAGCCTCCTTATTGGAAATATTCTACGTCTGATTGTGGGTATTTTCCCCATTTCCTGTCCGTTATCGCCGAATGGGTGTGGCCTGCTCCAATCAACTGCATTCTTGGCCCTAATCTGCTCTCGGAGAAGTAATATTTTATCGATAGTTCGCCTTTGTGGCGCCTCCGACAGATCTTCTGTCGATTTTTGTTTTATTATTCAATAATAAACCATTGTAACCGCCTAAGAAAACAAGTTTCCAACCCCCTCTCTAAATTTGATGTTTTAAGGCATGTAGAATTCGAGAATCCAATAAAAAAAAATTCTCTCCGTTCGCCGCACGGCGACAACACTTTTATGACGAAACTATATTAGCTAAATTCTTGAAGTGTCACAAAAATATCAATTTTGTCCTGACAGTGGCTCGATTCTATAAGCAAATCGCTTCCTCAATTTTGAGGTTATTTTTGAAGGGGTTTGAGGGTGAGAAAATTCGTTTTTTTTTTCAACCTTTTCCAAAAAAAGGTGTATTTGTTAACAATTTCTATAGATTTTGGGACGTTGAATCGAATGAGACTATCGCCGGGTTGATAGCTTTATTGGTTCTCGAGTTATCGCAGCTTTTGTGTCGAATTTGGGAGATTTTCAGAAGCTCGAGGGTTCTTCGAGCTATAAAAATCGTTCTATACTCGTTCTTGGGAATGGTCGTCAAATACTCAACTGTATCGTAATCCGAAAAATGTAGCTTTTACTTGAAAAATATAAATTATTCAATTTACAATTAATGTTGTTACGGAGTTTCCCCTTATAATGGTAAAAAAATTTTCAATTCATCCAATTTCATCTGTTTTCATAAAAAAGAATTTATGATTTTGATTTCATTCAATATTGGTTTATAGTGACTGTTTCAAGAATATATGCAACATTCTTCTATTCCGTTCCACTTTATGGATGAAAAAATTTCAAAGCTATAAACATGGCATATTTTAGTACATAAATATGACCAATATTGAATATCCTTGTTGCGTTTTAAAAACGTAAAAAAGCGTGTTTTTTCGTCCGGTTTGACGTTCGAATATCCTGAAAAACAAAAACGGTCCATGGTTTAGGAGAAAATATATTTCGCTTTAAAGGTGATTTTTCTATCTTCTAAATGGGGTTCGAATTTATAATACTACATCAAGTTTCCAAGATATTTTTACATTTGACCACTTTCGTCTATTTCGACTCTTATTACTGAGAACAGAGTTTAGTGAGTCAAGTAAACACGTGGTTTTTTAACCTTGCTAAGTACATGAACCTAGCACTTTTCGCTCGAGACCCCTTTTACGACATTTTATTTCAGAAGATTGGCGATTATGGGCTCCAGCTAGCTTGATGGGAAATTTGAATAAAAAATTTACATAATTTTTTTCTCGACAGTTATTATTGGATATGTGCTGCCTAATGGATATTTATCGGGTTCCTTTAATAAATACCCCATTTTCCTGCATAAAATGCGTATAGTTTTTGCAGCGCTTTCTTTGCGTCGGAAGATAGGTTCCTAACCGATTACCAACTACGATAACCTCCACTCATCTCGTGTACTCTCGCGGGAGAATTGTTAGTTGATGGGATGGGGGTTAAATGTGCCCAATTGAGGTGAACGTCCTTGAAAGGCTGATAAGTCAAATAGACCTTGAAGATTCCACGAATCTATGAACAATCTCTTGTAGCCGATTAACTTAGTGGACGGATGTCGTTAAAAATTCACAATACTTCTCGTCCAACAATTCGTATTTTCACGGTCGAAGACAATCACGTTCTTGGAAAAAAATGTTCGTCAAAACGACCTGAAAACGTGATAATTAGCCGAAATTCTTCAAAACACCTGAACATCATGGAATGACCATTTTGGGGAAAAGGGAGCCATTGTTTGGAAGAAGTGGCGTCCCGAATTTGGAATGATAAATCGTATACCTCGAGAACTTGAAAGGAATTGCTTTGACACCTTTTTGACCAAACTCGTAGCCAAACACCTGCTATCTTGTTGCGATCGCCTATTGTTTCTCGAATCAACAGGCGCGAACGTGATGATGCTTAAAATCGTCCGAAATGGCACAAATTAGCTATAATGAAGCATGGAAAATTACTTACCCTCTTACGACATTATTATTAATTTGCGAGAGACATTCCAATAATATATTTATCCAATTATATATTGATTAAAAAATATTATCCTATTATATATTGATTATTAAAAAATATTATCCAATTATATATTGATTATTAAAAAATATTATCCAATTATATATTTTATAATTTCTGACATTTTTTGATACTGGGGCGAAGAGAGTTAGTTTGTTGGATATCGAGGCAACACTGATTGTTTCTTAGGCCTAGAGAGCAGCGAGTGTGGTAACAGTTGGAACTTGGAGCTCCCCATTGCGAACCTTTCGTCCGTTCGGTTATTTCATTTCTCGCCGCCGGAAACGTTCTCGTGTCTGAAATTTACTTATGGAGAAGTCAATAACCGACGGAATGGTGAGACACTAGGAAAATGGTCGAAAGTGGAAGCAGAGAGTGTCACGTTCCGCGAGAACTCTCAATCTCCTCTTCATTGGATCTCCTTAGCCGATTTGATGTTTATCGACTAGGAAAATTTTCACTGATTCATTTTTGTCTCGCAGAAAAATGATATTTTCTATAGGAGAGTAAAGATTCAATTCTTAGCGAGATGCAGCTATAATGGGAAATTAAGATCGTGCTGTTCTGTGGAGGAATTTTTATCTTCAGTCTTTTATACCAGTCTCAATGAACCCTTTGTGACGTTCCAAGCTCCCTCGGTCAGCGCGTGCTCGTATTCTAGAAAAAAATGCTGTCATTGATTCTGAAGAAAATCGCCATTCACAGCCGCGGCCAAGTGATTCATCTCTGCAAGAATGCGCTAATCGTCTTCGGACGAACTTGAGTTGGCGGCATTCGAGAAACGTTCGTTACGAGTTCATTCACAACACGTGGGAGAGTCTGGCTTTCGTAGACGCGTTTCGTCATCTAGGGGAGACGTGCGCCTACGAGTTTGGAGTGCGGAAGTGATGCAGAACGTTAACCAGGTCATTGGAACGAGCTGAGCATAGAAATGACAAACGAAAGAATTGTTGACTCCCGGGCTTTTGTAGGGGTGATGGAGAAAGGTACTGGGGTCTGAAAATTTCGTCAAAGTGGCCCCCGCTTCAAAATTGAAGTGCATTAAATTCTATGTCAAATGAGACCGCATGCTTTTTATTGATTTTAATTTTTCCGTATTTTTTCGTCTCCGTTCTTTAAGTCCTTAAATTATGACAAATTTTTCACTAATGTAGATTTGATTATATTTTTTTTTAAAAGTCAAATAAACCTTTTTCGTTTATGAAAAATTGGCCATACTTTGAGCACCTGTATAATGAAAACGGGTGACTGAAAACAAGCGTTTGGTCTTATTGACGTGGAATTGAAAGCATTTTAATTTTGAAGCGGGCCACTTCAACGAAATTTTCAGTCCTATATTGAGATTAACTAAGAAACGCATGAACACCTTTTTCGGAGGCACATTTTGCTGTGAAGAATTGTAATTATTAGATTATTGAGGGAGATTTTTCTTCATTTTCAGTGTGTATATATTCTTGATCGGTTTAATTTTTCACGTTATTTTTTCTCTAGTGTTTTTTATTTATTTATTTTTTTTTTTGATAAGTTCAGGCTTAAAAAAAAAAATAAGTTTTTTGTTCCTTTTTTTAATGTGAATATTTTTGACTCGATCGGTCTATTAAGTCCTTGAATTTCGTCGTAGCGGATTTATACCTTTCGACCTCGCTCGCATGTCGTGATAATTGTCAGTCGCTGATATTGTCCGTTGGCTTACTTGAAGGATAGTGATCATCTCGTTGAAGTTTGCCCTTGTTCCATCAAACAGGACGTTGTTTTGTTTCGAGGAGCGTTCCTAAAGCAATTTTACGGTCACCCAGTCCTTTCGCTCCAATTTTCCTGGAATTGGTTTTAATAGAAAATATAATCAGCTGTTGGAGGGTATTTACGGAAAAAATATAGGACAAGTAGTTTCTGAGCTACGGGTAAATATATGCATCAAAACGTGGATGTTCTCTCTCGGCGAGGGCGTTTTTATTTTATACAAATGCGTTACTAGATTTTTCGACATCTTTCAAGGCGGATCCCGTTTGTGAAATTGAATTCTGAATAACTTCGATTCAATGACCTTTTCTTATTGGAACAGCAATTTTCGAGTATACAGCCAAAACTAAAATTTTCTGTAGGACGTGTCCATTAAAAGATAATAATTGCTAAACTGGAAAAAGTTCGCAGTTTTCCCTGAAACTTATTTTGTTGGATTCTTTCAGATTCATGTTATTTGACAGCAATTAACGTAAAATGAACTAACAAACGTTATTTTTCTTTATATGTCCAATAACTGTCCAGAGGGCTATGTAGTATTGTGATTGTACCGGTAGATTTGGGAAAAATGTCATATAATAAGCGCAGAAACGCTGAACTAGTGCTAAATACTAAATCTTATTAGTGTCCCTGCGATCGGAATATTCTTAATCCCCGTCAAAATCGATCATATATAAGAGAATTATCGAAATCGGGATCCCGTTAAATGTGAATAATAGAACAATTTTTAATATTGAACAATAATACTGAAAATACAGATTTTTCAATCGTTCTCTATTATATTTGTTTCCACGTTCTGTGACTACGTCGTACGGATGTCATTTTTCACCGATTTAGGTGACAATCGAGGTGACACTTTCAACTTCCATTTCCTTTGTTTCGCTGGCAATCAAACGACGGAATGAAATATTCTATTCATTCAGGTTGACAGGCATTGTGAAAATCGCCTTCTGTTCTATGTTGACTTCTAGTTTCAAGCTGTCCGATGTTGACGCAAATTAACTGTCATCTTCAGCACGTTTCAGTCGATAGTGAGGGAAAAATAATTTTCTATCGTCGTTTGGGTTGAATTTCGTTGTGGAAACTTGAACGATTTTCACGTCGCTGGTTTTTTTGTAAAGCTGATCACTTTATAGTTCAAGTTTGTGACAGTGGTTCTTTTTAGCGTCCTTTTTCCGTACGTTTAGCGAATTTTCGCAGAAAATTATGCTAATTGACTCGTTCCAAAACAAATCGGCAATCGAATTTCGACGCTGAAACCATCACAAAATCGGTTTCATGCTAAACAAATTTGAATTCTAGGAAAAAAGAAATATGCTTATTGTGTACGTCATTTTGCACGATAACTGCCGTAATTTTCGAGCTAGAAATGTGATTTTTTTTTGCAAAAAAATTATTCTGTGCAGATGTAATTACTAGTTCGTCGGCCAGCCAGATCGGAACAGATAATGTTCAAATTTGACCTTGAACTTTCTCGAAAATTGTGTTGCCCTACGAAAGGGACATTTTGTGTATTGAAATTCTCGTATTTTTCACGCTGAATCGAATGAGACCGCAGTCGTGTCGATATCTTTGAAGTTTCTCAAGTTATTGCAGTTTTTGTAGAAATTTTTGCGTTTTTGAAAATCTCCAAAATCGGGCTCTTGGGGTATTAAAATCGGTGGAATTATTAATGTTATTTTATTTATTCCTTTATTTATTTTTTTTTTTGCTGAAATGAATGAGATTATTGCCTTATCGATAACAAAGCTCGAGCTATTGCAGTATTATGGAGTTTTTAAAATGATATCACTCGTGAATTTTTCGAGCTATAACATATTCCTATGTCTTTTAATAATCTTCTAACAGTTCTGTCCATAAATACGCTTCGATAATTCGCTCTTGGCCATGCTGCATCAATTTTTGGACGAGCGTCCTTTATTTGTCCTTTTTTAGACCCGATTTCGAACTTTTACAGCTGGCTAAGTTCGACAATAACTTATATTGTAGACATAATTTCGTATTGAATTCGTCGTTTTTGTGTAGAAAATCGATTCGACGCTCATCGAAGTCGAGAATGATCAGGATTTGTAGTGACGTCATTAATGGGAAAATAAAGGATAGCTTCATAGTCAACCGGGTCGTGTCATTTTGGAGGGAACCGCCAGGACGGGCGAAGCGAATTGGCGCGGCCGTTGGCTAAGCAGCTCCTCACGACCTTGATGGTTTTGGCGCAAAAGGAAAAAAATAACTCGCGCGAAGAAAAAGGAAGATCCTCAGGCTTATCCCCTCTTGCTCGTTACCAGCGGTTGCAGCTGTTGCTTCAATAGTAGATTGACCTCTCTCCCACCGCGCGAAACCGGTTCACAGAGTTCCTGTTGATATGCATAGTGCTTTAGTATTTTTCTCCATCGCCGACCTGTCAATGATTTGTATTCCGATTTATTTTTAGCCAAAAGAAGGCCAAGTCGGGTCTGTATTTTGCGCTTTTCTCAGCCACATGAGTATATTCTACGACGCCATGTTTTTTTTTCTATCTGAATTTTCTCAGGCTATAAAAATAATTATATTTGAACGCTCGCAGCCTTGGACCTGCCTTTATGCAAGGGTTTTCAATTTTGGTCTATTATTCAATAATGCACTTTTTTTTATCGCTTGTTACCCCTCAAAATTTGATGTTTTACGTTTCAAAGCATATATGTAGAATCTGAATATCCAATTTCGGTATCAATTTCAATAGATTTATGGACGCTGAACCGAGTGAGACCATAGCGAGGTCGATAGCTTTAATGGTTTCCAATTTATCGCAGATTTTGTGTAGATTTGTCGATATCTTGGCATATTTGGCTGGAGGGATTACTCGAGAATTTTCGGAGCTAGAAAAATTTTTTCTATACGGTCGTTGAACATTTCTCTGCTGTATCGCTACGCTTTCATTTAGCTTTTGATGTTAAAAATAATAGTATAGTAGTTACTATCGCAAATGGATGGCCTTGAATCATAATTGAAGGGAAGGAATAATAAAACCCCTGTATAATCATTTGCAGCGTTTTCACCTTTGGGCTCACACAAATTACTTCCGCGTAGATAGCTTATTTTGTGCGTTTTTAACTATTCATGGCAAGGAAAACGGCAGTATAAAATTTCAAAAATGTATTCGTAGAATTCAAACAATATACCGGCATTCTAAGCTTTGTTTTCGTCCCGCGGATAAACCACGTTCAAACAATTTTCGATAGTTTCGTATCAACGAGGATCGCATAATATTGTAATCGTATCTGTTGTCTTGTGATCTTTGTTGTATGAATCATTCCATCTCAATTTGGGCCAACTTGATAATTCAGTTTGGCGAGCTTCTTTGTTCTATCTAATCGTATAGCGATTGAGCTGTTTCTCCGTCCTGTTGTGCAACTAATTTCTGTGAATATCCTCGGAATAGAATGTGTTATTCCTTTAGAGACAGAATAGTCGTAAAATTGAATGAAAATACTTTTTCAGACGGGAGAACCTCGGGAAATGATTTTTGACTACTATATTATTTCAGTTTTTCTTTCATTCAGACTCTAATTCAATTTTAAAATTAGTTACTACACTCTTAGAAAGCTGTTATAGCTGGTAATATCTACATGTTTCTCGTTCCAATTTATCCTAAATTATGTATTGTTCGCCTAACTGTAATGTATATGATACAATAAAGTTTAATAAAAAAAAAAGAAAAAAAAATGGTAATATCCTCTTTTAATTTTTGGCTTTATGTTCAAACTATGATTTTAATTAGTAAAATCAAATTTGCAGTTTTCTGCTACAGCCTATAATTATTTATATTTTTAACTGTAAAGATTAATAGTTTTTTTAAACTTAAGGCTTTAATCAAAGTTGATGATTAGAATTAATAATGGCCCCAAAAGGTTAATTATCATGTGATTAAAATTTTTATATGATTTTGACGTAATTATTTGACAGCAGAAGAGGAAAATTTGAGAAATAGTTGAAATTGCAATCGATTAAAAAATAAATATATATTTGTAGAAATTTTGAGTTGTTACCAATTTTGCTTTTTGAATTGCTATCTCTAATTGTAATCTGCTCAAAAAAGTTGTTACTCTTCTGTTACTGTTTCTCTTTCCAATGTTATAATTAAGTTCGAATCGACTTCCGTTTTTCGTAATAAGTCACTAAAATCTCGAAAAAGGGGAAGTGCGGGTTAAAAAAAATCATACGGACGAATTTGATAAAAAATGATTCGGAGAATTATCAATTAATTACATATCTGTAGAATCCATTCTCGACCTGTGATATGTATTTTTAAATAGCGTGAAAATTATTTCCGGTTTAAATTCGATGGTCTCAGCGCTCTCAATGTTTTCAGTTGTTTATTGCGCCTCGGAATCCCAATGACATTCTGAAGTCCGTGACTGTGCCGAATCTCTTTGCCACGCTTATCTGTCCCATCCTGCGAGTGCTCGATCCGTTATCGTTGCGCATCAGCAGAAATTGTAATTCAAAATTATCACCGTCATCCGATTCCACTAATAGCTGATGTTATTCAATTTGCTGAGGCTTATGTCGACCGAGCGATATTAATAATCTGTCGGCGCTGCGTTTTCTCGTATAGCATGATTCATTTAAAATGCTCTTGAGGAGTGGCTTAGAAATTCTTTGTGCAAATCGTACCATAAGCGACGCAATTCTGTATGACGCAATAGCCAACAGGCGAGCGTCATTCTGTAAAAATGCTCGGAATTCGAACTCCGGTAAACATTTCTTTCCGAGTTATAATGACTTCGTCGAGAATTCTAATGGCCGTTTCGTTTCAATCGCAGAGCGTAGAAATTTCCGTTTCGTTCCATATTATGTTTTTGTTGTTCTGATTCGTCGGTTCGATACCCGAGTTTACTTTCATGAGCCCCGTCTTGAAGACTTTCACTTTGTCAAGCCACACTTTGGATAACCGAATTCCGTTGTTAGGGATGGAAAATTAATTTTGAAACCGTATCGAATATTTGATAATCTTAGTATTGTACGATAATGAATATATTAACTCGTTTAAATATATTTTCAGTAGCATCAATGGAAAGTCGTGAGCTCTGTGTTTCGATAGGTGCAAATGGATTTTTAATTAACATTGTGAATCATCATCAAATGTCTAGATTTTGATATCGCGTCTGAGTGTATTTATCCTTCGAATGATTTTTCGTTCAGTTTTTCACCTTTGAAAATACAGTATTTTACATGGTATTTTCTTGAGAATTTTTTAGTTGTATTTTAATTTTGCGAGTTTTTGCACGGCGTTTTTCTAAATATTTATCGCTAAAAAATCTCGAAATGAGTTGGGAAGCGAGTAAATTATTATTCATCAACACTCATCAAACCGCTCTTCATTTCGTTTTAAATAGTAGTGCAGAGCGAAGAATTTTTAGGAAAAATTCAAACCCTTCATTTTCTTGAATGAAAAAAATTATATGAGTGCAAAGTGTAAATAGAAACTCTTTAGGAAGGTGCCCCAGATAAGCGATTGAGAAGTAATGGATATTTTCCCTCTGATCGTTTCCAGTGATAAAATTATAACAATCCTGATGGAATAAAAGACCTAACTAGAATTCGAACAGTCAGATTCGATCTATATAGAAAAATAGACTAAATAATTATATGAAAATAATAATAAATCTGTATAATAGTAAAAATAAGATCTATAAAAAAAATAGAATAAATCTGTGTAGGATAAAAGACTTAAAAATAAATGGAATAAATCTTGAAATAATAATAAATAAAATACTTGAAAATAAATAGAATAAATCTTAAAAATAAATAGAATAAATCTATATAGAATAAATAGAATTAAAGACTTAACTAGAATTCGAACAGTCAGATTCGATCTATAAATTTCCCCTACATCTGCTTTAACTTTCTTACCTGTCATTCTAATTTACTCCGAATCTAACCCATTTTGAACATTGAATATCGACCATCGTACTGTATTTTAGCGCAGTAATTCCAAACCGTCGGGAGCACATCAGATCTCGAATCTTTTTCTTTGTGCTCGCTCAGGATGTCCGCTCGGCGGTTCAAAGGAACACCGAGCTTAACAATCGCGCTTTAAACCTACTTTGCCCTACTCATTAAAAGCATCGAAACAAAAGTAACAAAGAGGTAAAGAAACAAAAGAATTTCTTTTTCCAGGGGAGGAAAAATAAACGAAAAAATTTAAATTCCCATTGTTCGTGTAGGTGAAACGCGTCAGCAGTCATTGGTAGTTTTGGTGAGGGAATCGGTGCGGTCGCCAGGAACCCGTGAGATTGTCACGCTCCAGCGGAGGAGCCGGAAAAAAGGCCTTCGTGATGTCGAAAGAAGAGCCCTTGTACAAGGGGTTCTTCGACTGCTCGAGCTAGGAAGATCTTTAAGTCGTTGGTTCGGTCACTCCGATCATTATCCAGAATCGTCGCTAATTTCTAACTTGGGACTACTATTGGCTCTGTGGTTTATTCAATGGTAACCATTGTAATCGCTCGCGGCTTTACAATTGCAAGTAGAATCAAGTAGATCTAGAATGGCGAATAATGACATTAAATTACCATTTGTCTCCAATAGTTTGTCGTCATAGGAAAGCTCTGGTTTATCTTCATATAGACTAGATTTAATTCTGTCCTGGTTTTTCTTTTTTGTTTTATTGTGCAATAATGTTCATTGCAATTTAGCTTTTAATTTGTAAAGTGAGAAAAATAATTAAAATTACCATGGTTGCTACGGAGTTTTTCTAGTTCGCAAATAATCATAACAAATTGACGGTCTTATTAAAGCAAGGGAAATTAATAAACCACTGTACAATCGTTTGCAGCGTTTTTTATTCTAATTTTCGCGCAGGAAACGACAGACGACCATCGACGGCGCCGATCGACCTTCGCGTGGTTTCTTAGCACACGCTTTATATACATTGCGTGCTTAGTCTCCACCATTTGTCCCTCCAGGATTTGTTCAATGGCGTGCCCTAGGTTCGGGTGGTTTGTGAGTTGCATTTTGAATGCGCCATCTGCCCTCCGGCTTAGTCATACGCTGTCCACCTTTGGGAACGAGTTTTTCAAGTTTCATCCACCGTCTTCCGAACATAGTAGCACTTGTTCCATCGCCCTTGAATATCTTTCGCCATCGACGTATAATTGGACCGTCGTACTTTTGTTTTCTAATTTTCCCTCGCCGAGCGATTCAAAATAGCCTCGTGTCTATTTTTAAACTATTGTATTCTACGTTTTTGGGTTGTCGCTTCATATCTTCTTGATTTTGAAGTTTGCGGGGGAGAAAAACTGGGCGACTCGTTCTCAATTTTCTTTATTGCCCGCCGAGCACTTTCGCCCCGTCGGGCATCATATTGTATTCTAGATTCGGGCATGTGTCGAATGTATTCGATAATAATCCTCGGATCGGCGTAATTTCAATTAACCGGTTGTATTTGAATTAATGGAGCGTGGAATTAATCCATCTCGTCGAATTTTCATTTCTTGATCGCCTATTATCCACTGTACTGTTCTGATATTTGGGTTGAGGGCTCAAAATAAATCGTTTCCTTATTCTGGAGTTTTGAGAGGTCGAAAATTATCAAGTGCTATTCCTAAATAGTGGGGAAAATGGATATATTCCTGTGAGATATCTATCAGGCCTATTGATGCTGCTGGTTCTCTCGAATCCCATACATTTGAGCTTCTGCATTACTCATGCTTAGAATTGATTTGAGAACTTTGCTACCGGATTCCTCAATTCGCTGCAATTCGTTCTATTTATCGCCACGTCCGGTTCGGAGCGAGAGGTAATAAAACGTATGGCACCTAGGGCAACAGATGGGGCCCCTATTCTCGCTGCAACCGACTACTTGACGGTCGAGTTGACTCCAGACGCTGCAACGGTACTTCAGACCTCCACAACAAGTTTGACATAGCCTCCTCTCTTCTTCCTCCTCGGACGAACCGTTTAGATGCCTCGTCACGTCACAATGGCTTTTCAGCGTGGTAATCCGACCCAGTCGCACCGTTACATTTCGTAGATGTTTGACAAATTACCAGTATCTAATTTTGAATAAAGGGTTGCAGTTGAGTTCTTGGGATAACGTCCGATATTATCTTTATCGTTGCAGTTTCAATCGAGTTTTATCGCTCGGCTTTTGTTTCAAGAGAGGGATCAAAACTTCCCTGATTGGGGTTTCTGGATCGATGCTAGAAATGGATACCTATCCCAAACCTCTTGGTCTTGAATTGGGAATGAGAAGATATTGCTTGAGGCTAAGGATGAAGTTTGCGAACCACCAAAACTTCCTGAGAAACTCCACTTCGCTGTGCGACAACTTTTTGCGTCCACTTTGGAACTGTCTTGCACATTTTCTCGCCATTTCGATGCTCATGCCCCCTCCATAGTTGACACGGGTGAATTCAAATAAAAAACGCTGCAAATGATTGTACAGTGGTTTATTATTATTTCGCTTCAATATTGATTTAAGAAGACTATCCATTTTTGTCATTTTAAATATTCCGAACATTTGTGAACGTTCCCACCGAAAAACAGATGGTAACTATAGGTGAAAACTCCGTAGCAACTATTGTAATTTTAATCATTTTTATTTTTCTTAATTTCCTAATAAAAAGCTAAACTTATTGCCTATCGATACAGCTGGAGAGAGTATTTGACGACCATTCCAATGACTATAGAACGATTTTTATAGCTCCAAAAACTCTCGAGTTATACCCTCATGTCAAATTTCTGAAAATCTCCCAAATTCGTCACAAAAGCTGCGATAACTCGAGAACCAATAAAGCTATCGACCCGGCGATGGTCTCATTCGATTCAGCGTCCAAAAATCTATATAATCTGATACCCCGTACACATTTTTCTGAAAAACCTTGGAATGTATGAATTTTCTCCCCCTCAAAACCCCCCAAAAATACCCTTAAAATTGAGCTAGCAAGTTGGTTCAAGAATTGGGCCGTCGTAGGACCGAGATTGATTTTTGGTGAAAATTTCAAATTTTTAGCTCTTACAGTTTGGCCGGAAAACTGCTAACGGCGGACGGACAGAATTTTTTTTATTGGATATTCGGATTCTACATGCCTTGAAACGTAAAACATCAAATTTTGAGGGGGGTTAGAAATTTTTTTTTCTTGGGCGATTACAATGGTTTATTATTATAATAAACCAATAATATCACGTTTATGGAATATGCAGTTTATCAACTCTAAGCCGAGTTGGACAGCGTAGGTGGATTATGCACTGGAATTAACGTCAAATGACGGCAGTCTCGAGCAACAAGTCGGCCCGAGCATGATTTACTCCGCTCGTTTCGTGGTAAAGTTTCATGGCGGGGATGTGGGCTATTAAGCACGGGAAACAGTAGTAATCTGGGAGTCATCAGCGTTAGAGCTAGATCTATGCCTACCAGCGGGGCACTGACAAATTAGGTGAATATTCTCCACTAATAGCATACTTCGGATTTCAAAGCGTCCATCATGAAGTGGACAGAATGAGCTTTTCTACTTTGGAAGGACGGTTGGTAACGTCAGGTTATTTCAGAACATTTGTGACCTCCCGGATGAAGCTTTTGATATCAATTCAAAATTTTGATTCAACATAGATCCTTGTTCCGATGTAAGAGAGCGTTCAAAAGCAGTGATTTTTTTGGGTCCCCGGGAACAGAGCGAACTGGAGTTGATTTTGGTCTTAGAGCAACATTTGTGGGGCTAGAAAGGCAACAGTATGAAAATAAGCCGACAGTGGTAAGAGTTTGAACATGGGGCAACTTTAATGAAAGTCTCATCTTGGAACGGCTGTGAGAATTATTTCATCATGGATTAATTCAAACATGAGCGACTGTGTCGACAATGTGAATATGCGACGACTGTGATAACTTTTTAAACATGGAGCAACTGTGATACTAGTTTCAACATCAACTGTGATAGTGTTGAAGCTGTGATAACAGTTTGAACATAGAACGATTGTGATAGCTCAAATTGATCGGTTCTTTTTTAGCATTTCGAGGACAGTTATTGCCTCAAGATGTGACATTATTCTTGTTAGGCGTGGGGTCGAGGTAGAGACAATAAATGCGACGTTATCTCATATTTTGCTTCTATATCTCTTCTAGCGCTTTCGCCGCTCTGGGCCTCTTCAGGAAACATCTTCTATATAAAAGTTTTTAAAAATAAGGCCCAGTTATAGCTCCGCAAGGTTGGGATTGTCATGAATTGGGAATATTTCTAGAACACTTCCGCTTTTTAAACCTAGAGTCTAATAAATTAAAATAAATAGGGGACTAGATTTAAATGCGGGGGTGACTAGAAAGAGTGAATTTAACATTAAAATAAATACTATATGGTTTAAGAATGACTAGAAGTCATTCTCATAGGGGACCATGATTGTGATCACTTTTAGTCATTCTTAAACCATATATAGTATTTATTTTAATGTTAAATTCACCCCTGCATTTAAATCTAGTCCCCTATTTATTTTAATTTATTAGACTCTAGGTTTAAAAAGCGGAAGTGTTCTAGAAATATTCCCAATTCATGACAATCCCAACCTTGCGGAGCTATAACTGGGCCTTATTTTTAAAAACTTTTATATAGAAGATGTTTCCTGAAGAGGCCCAGAGCGGCGAAAGCGAAAATATGAGATAACGTCGCATTTATTGTCTCTACCTCAACCCCACGCCGAATATAATGGATACGCGACAAATCACAACGTATTCTTGTTAGTTGCATTTTACATTATTTAAATTATTCCCTCGCTTTCGTTCAGCTCCAAAACTAAAGTTTACCTCTTCTTGTTTCAGATAATGGGGGCTCGACACAGTAAAAGGTCGGTCGACATTTCGGCGGCCTCTAAAAAAGACGCGCCCGAGTCCAACGCTGAAGAAAAACTGGGGAAAATAGAAGAGCCGGAAGTTGCTAAACAAAACGGAACCACCACGCCTCGGCCAGAAGAAACGAAGGTAAGTCTCGATTTTTCAGAATAATACCAGCCGCGAAGGTTACTAGAGAGTTTTAGTGCATTTTGCATTTT
This sequence comes from Tupiocoris notatus, assembly GCA_037159825.1. Lineage (NCBI taxonomy): Eukaryota > Metazoa > Arthropoda > Insecta > Hemiptera > Miridae > Tupiocoris > Tupiocoris notatus. The sequence goes on along the minus strand of JASJUZ010000262.1, from coordinate 56,772 downwards.
TTGAAAACTTAAACGTAGGAGTATTGGTTACTTCATTAAATCATGCGTTTCTTATGGTTACCGCCTTGTGGATGGCGGATTGTTGTGACCATTAGAGACATATGATTGAACAAAGTAACCAAATCTCCCACGTTCAAGTTTTCAAAAAACGCGAAAGTCACTAAAACTCTCCATTAATAAGATGATGTGGACATAAAACAGAAAAGAAACTTCAACTCGCTTAAAACCAAGCGATTTTCAGGGCTTGGTGATTATATTGTCGCTTAGGAATTCAGTTGTTCCTGTTTGCCTCAGTTTGCGACTACTGTTGATAGATTCTTCGAGTCGTTCTCGAACGTGACGAGAATTCTTGATAGCGTTTGTATGTCGCTCAGCGTGCGGTCCATTTTCTCTTCTCTCCAAAAAGCTCTTTTCATCTCATGCTCCAGAGTGATCGAGAAAGGCGCGGATTTCCCGAAATCCCGCGGTTTATTTGGTCGGCTTTGCTATTTTGGAGCGCGAAACGATCACTATCTCAGAATCCAGTTGTTTCTACGCGAAGACGCGGCTGTTTCTTTTTTATCTTCTGCCCGTCGTTCGAGGATGCTCTGATGCTTTTGATAACACGCGTCCACTTTTTCTATAGTCGTTGAATCATTCATAAACGTTACTCGGTTGGCTTGTTCGTGAAATGCGGGTACGACGATGGCCTTGGGCGGCTTTAACTGGTATGACCCGCGTACAGATAATTCTTGCCATGACTGTACATGCTTATTATTCGAATGAACGCGAATTTTGGTTTATTATTCAATAATAAACCATTGTGATCGCCCAAGAAAAATTTTTCCTAATCCCCCCTCAAAATTTGATGTTTTACTTTTGAGGGCATGTAGAATCCGAATATCAAATAAATAAAAAAAAATCTGTCCGTACGCCGTTAGTAGTTTTTCGGCCAAACTATAGTAGCTACATTCTTGAAATTTTAATCAAAAATCAATCTCGGTCCTACGACGGCCCAATTCTTGAACCAACTTGCTAGCTCAATTTTAAGGGTTTTTTGGGAAGGGTTTTGAGGGGGAGAAAATCCATATTTTCCAAGGTTTTCCAGAAAAATGTGTATTTGTTATTAATTTCTATAGATTTTTGGACGCTGAGTCGAATGAGACCATCGCGGGGTCGACAGCTTTATTGGTTCTTGAGTTATCGCTGATTTTGAGTCGAATTTGGGAGATTTTCAGAAATTTGACATGAGGGTATAACTCGAGAGTTCTTGGAGCTATGAAAATCGTTCTATATTCATTGGAATGGTCGTCAAACATTCACTCCAGCTGTGCAGTAGGGCAAAAAATTTAGCTTTTAATTAGAAAATGAAGAAAATAAAAATGATCAAAATTACAATAGTCGTTACGGAGTTTTCCCTGTTTTTCCTAAAAAAAAGAAAATTTTTTTCCTAATCCCCCCTCAAAATTTGATGTTTTACTCTTGAGAGCATGTAGAATCCGAGTATAAAATAAATTTAAAAAAAAAATTCTGTCCGTACGCCGTTAGTAGTTTTTCGGCCAAACTATAGTAGCTACATTCTTGAAATTTTAATCAAAAATCAATCTCGGTTCTACGACGGCCCAATTCTTCAACCACATTGCTAGCTCAATTTTAAGGGTTTTTTGGGAAGGGTTTTGAGGGGGAGACAATTCATATTTTCCAATGTTTTCCAGAAAAATGTGTGATTAATTTCTATAGATTTTTGGACGCTGAGTCGAATGAGACCATCGCGTGGTCGACAGCTTTATTGGTTCTCGAGTTATCGCTGATTTTGTGTCGAATTTGGGAGATTTTCAGAAATTTGACATGAGGGCAAAACTCGAGAGTTCTTGGAGCTATGAAAATCGTCTTATAGTCTTCGTAAATCATTATTGAAGCGAAGGAATAGTATACCACTGTACAATCATTTGTAGCGTTTTCCCTTGTAAACATCATTCATCGTTGGAAATCCTCGTTGAGCGTATATTTATTATTTCTGTCCGTCGTCAACCTTTCCGATCCTCTTCATCCGTAACAGTTTCTGGAATAGATTAGTTCGTAAGTTGCCATGTGGATAACGTCCTTATTGTCTTATTCGACGCTAAATATTGACTCGAGATAATAATATCTCGGGATTACTTATTAATGGCGATTTCTTCAGTTTTATCTCAACAATGGAAACGGCATTTCCTCACGTTCTTTGTCATCTGTCGGAAATTGGAGTTCCAAAAATAGAAATCGATCACTTATCGGAAGTTATTGTAGACGTAACGGCAATAAATGTTTTTTTTTTTTTTTTTTTTTTTTTTTTTTTAAATAATAATTCTTCATGGATGTTCATAAAAATCGATTCCTGAGCATCCCTAAGAGAATATAAGTGCCTTCTAGTTCCGATAATGCGGGAAACAGGTGATAAAAGCTCAACAACGCCTGTATTTTAGAAATCTGAGGTATAAAATTTTTTGGCGGACCAATAACCAGCGAACTTCAGCTTTCTACAAGTTTATAGCGCGGGTTGAAGAAAGTTGTTATATTGTTCATTAAAGGACTATTGTTTCGTTAGTATTGAGTTGTCTGAAGGCGACCTACTTTCGCTGCTTGGAATATTATGCGGATGATAAGCAGTTTTGGTTAACGAATGACTTGAAAGACCTTCGCTCTTGAGGCATTGATAAGACTTGACATTGTCGCTTTAGGTGTTCGAAGTTGGAACAGTATTGAAATGTACTTTATCAATTATTCACCTATTCCTCTCGATGTAAGCTTAGAATTTCACGTCTCTCGTTTAATTTTAATTGTTTTACCGATTTTCATCAATTTCGACAATCTATTGCTTGATTTTTTTTTTTTTTTTTTTTTTTTTTTTTTTTTTTTTTTTTTTTTTTTTTTTTTTTTTGAGAGAAATGAGCTGAGAAACTTTTGCGACGGCTAGAGTTAGAGAAAAAAGTGACAACGTTTGCAAAAATGAAATCCTTTTAACGTGTTTCGACTTTTTCGTCGAGCGGATCGGAAAAGAATTGCCTTTTTACTGCAGCAGATGAAAATCACGGTTTTGCTCGGCAGGAAAGTTAAAGAAGGGAAAAAAAATTTGATTCGGTGGGAACGTTTTCGAAAGAGTTGAACCTTAATTGTTTTGCTAGCGCCTGACAATTACACGAACTTCGAGATCGTTCTCTCGCCTGGCGGTATAGAAAGTGTAAATTGCTTGTGAACTCATCGGTTCTGCCTTTTTTCCGCTACCTTTCAATTTCATCCATCGGATGTCGGACATTTATGCGTAGGAAACCGCCGAGTGTTCAGCGGTTTAACCGCCAGGCCGCAAAGCAAGCGATCAGTTATATATTGATCGGAAGATTGTCCTCGCGAGGGAGAGCTCCATGTTCCAACGATGATCACAGTTACTCGCTTTCAAAGCCAATAGTGTTTGTGAATATTTACTAAATTTTGAAACGTTCCTCTTATCATACCTGTGGATTCTGAAGAAAAATTCGTAATCTCCTCGTTCCTTTTGGCCTTTTCCGTCATGTATGAAATTATCAAGTTTCGGTGTCGCCTCGGAATTTCTACGGTTCAAAATGCTCTAATGTGAAGTTAACTGTTATTACTCCGAAAGTTTTCCCGTTCTCGTTGAATTTTCTTCCCTCGAGAGGACTTTGTCAGAAGAAATTCCTCGGCAAAAGTGGAAAACAGCTTAGGGATGCTCACAAAAATCTATATTTTGGATAATCGTTGACTAATGAATCTATACATTCTGATTTTTTTCACATTCCAACTGCTCTAGAGTTTTTACAGGCTGTATTTTCCAGTAAATAGCTAAGTTGATCCTACCAATTTGAAAATATATACATTTCAAGAAAACGGGCGCGTTTTATAGAAAAAAATTAAACAATTCTATTTCATACTTCCATTAAAAATCGAGTTTTAACTTCTGTAAAAAAATCAAGTTGTTTTACAAAAAAAAAAAAATTAGCTGTTTTATACTTGTATAAAAAATCTTACTTTAATGTACTCGAATTTTTTTTTTTTGTGGTAGTTTTATTTAAAAAAAATTGGTTTTCATGTTGCTATAAAAGTGGAATTTTTTATTTTTTTCACAGAAAAAATAAGTTTTTTTCATTCTTCTATAACAAATAAAATGAAACGTTTCTATACTTCAATATAAAAAAATTGAGCTTTTTATATTTAAAAAAAAACTTGTATATTTTTTTATTTTTTGATTCTATAGAGAAGCTTTTGCTTTAACATTTCTTGTTAAGCGATCTAGCTTTTTTTATACTTCAATAAAAAACAAGTTTCTTTATAACTCTACAAAAAATTGAATTGTTTACACTTCTATTTCAAATAGTCAACTTTTTCATATTTCAATTAAAAAAAAAGAAAAAAAACTAGTGTTTTCATAGAACGATAGAAAAATAAAGTTTTTAAAATCAAATTTATCACTCAAATTTGAACTTTTTATTACATAAATTCAAGCTTTTTTACGCCAACGAAAAAAACGCATTTAAAAGAAAATATTTCAATTAAAAAAATAACCTTTTCTACTTTTATTAAAAATAAAATTCTATTTCCACGCATTTCGAACACCTCTTTTCCCCGAATTACCCCTCGGAAACTTTCAAATGATTCGCTCGTCCATTTCCCGCGCTTCGAATTGAATTTTTCTCTCGTCGGTTGGATCTACTTCTCGCGCGAGTTGCGGTCAGATAGAATCTTAGGCGTTCTTATAGGCAAGTGGAAAAAACCTCTTCTAGCTCACGTTTTCGAGTTTGTAGATGAGACGCGTTTCGATGCTATCGCCATGTGGAACAATAGGCACGCGCTCGGCTTCGTCGTAACGCATCACTTCCAATATCCACTAGCTCATCACCAAGCTGTATCCCGACAACAGATCCGGCGTTTCCGATCGGATACTATCGTTTCAATAACGAGATAGGGGCTTCAATTGACCGCTTGACAGGTCTTCCATTATAAATGCGAACGTGGCGAGAGTCGCCGCCAGCGGCGAGAACGTGTCTCTTGTCATTCGCGGAGGGCATTACGAATTTCACGCGAAGTGTAAACTTGCGATGTAAGCGTTCGTTTTTGATGCCGAGAAATATCCATTTCAGCTTCAGTTCATTCAGTATCACGTTTGATAGTCGCTAATGATGCGCGGTTGTTGTTTATTCTTGGAGTGGTGTCATATTTTTTGGGATTTTCAAATTCCACGATTTTCAGCCGAAATACTCTCTAATAATCCGATACGTTCCTCTTCGAAATATTTCTAAAAATATTCGATATATTCTTAACTGTCAAGTTGGCCAAAATTTGTCGCTTCTAAACGCGATAACTTCCGCGAAAATTATTCAATTCGTAGGTTTAAATACACCGAAAGATAGGTAATTGTATTCTATAACTTTTCTTCGAGTAATTAATTGATTGTAATAGAAAAGAAGAAAGAGGAAAGGTTTGTTCTAATATTTCGAAAAATCTTGGTCACAGATAAAAAGAAAGAATGGCTTGAATATTTTTGCGTCTTGGATCCATAGCAATAAATGGTTTCTCGTTGGTTGCAGTATCATGTTGATGTTTGTATTGAGGCTTGTGTCGGTTCCATTGTGTGAGGCTTTCTATCCATTTCTCAACCGTTTATGCGGTATTCGACAGTATTTTTGAAATATACGAGAAAAAATCCCGTTTATGAACTTGAATATTATTCTCATCTATTCGAGGCCACGGAAATTTATAATCCCGCATATATTATTGATAAGCGCGTCATGAACTGTCACTATACCAGATTTGAACAAAATCAAAATAATAAATAAATTTCACGAAAAAATCAAGAGGCTCCCTAGCCGATTTTTGGAAACGAACTGTTTATGATTTTTTGGCCGACTTCCAATACTGATAAAACTCTAATATAAACTAATATGTCAAAACTGGCCAAAATTCGCTAAATAACCCTACAAAATCTTGAAACGCAAAATCTTATCAAATGCAAAGGCTTGAAAAAAATAATCAAAGACTTTTCCATCCAATTAGACGAAAATGGGTCGTCAATTGGTTTAAATATACCAGTTTCACTATCGTATATCTCTTTTTTACCCCTCAATTCATGTCACTTCTAGCTTTTTAAACCGACTTCATAATTGAAACATTTTCTGCTAATCCGTTCGAAGAATTTTATATTCTAAAAAATGCGTCAAAATGTCACGTTTTTGGGATTTTTTCCGAGTTGATCTTGAGAAACTGTGGCCAAGCGCATAAGAGTGAGAAACCGCTCCGAGAAGGAGCTAATGCGTTGAAAAAAAATTCCAGAGATTTTCACCGTATTATTTTCAACCCAAACCATATAATGCCCTTTTTTTTTATATAATGCCAAATTCATTTTATCTTCGTACAATTTTTTTTCTATGGGGCACGATTTTTCCAGTTTGATAACGTGTGTATGATTTCACACAGAATTAAGAAGATTAAGATTGATAGAACTTATTAATTATTGATACCTCATTTTGGCCAATTTTTATAATCATCTTACTAGCAATAGACACTCCGACTTTACAGTTCGAAATATTGGTCCTTCGGGTGTAAAAAATTGTTCAAGTTGAGCGTTTTCCCCCTTTGTTTTCAATTTAACAAGCCATGAGACAATCGGTTTGCTCTCGCGTGAATTACATTAGTCGCCTTCATTATCTCTCCGCTCCGTCTTTCGGTTTTATTCGCGTGAGCTAACTACTCGATCGTTTTTCTCACGCTTTTCGCCTTTAACTCGTGCCCTCGAAACTTTGTCTTTGAAAATTGAATGTTTTTCAACCTTTTTCAAGACAAGTTCACGTTGAAATGTTTTAATTTTTCGAATCTCGAGGTAAATAAAAATTCCGCTTTGGTGAGTCGTTTATAGAAGGAAACTAGATCGCCGTGTAATTTATCGTTTCCCTAACCAACGTTTTGCACAGAAATACGCTTCCCTTGACTACAATTTTTTTCTCGTTCGTTAAAGGGCTAAACGCTTCTCGTGTTCAAAAGCCCTAACACATCGCAATTCTGTTTTTCCACTTATTTTCCTTTCTTCGATTGAACTGTGCGTGTTGGCGTTCTAGACTAGTATGCAGAAATGTTCTTGATTACTGGGTTAAAATCTGCATTGCAGGTGCAGTGTAGTTTATGCTGAGGGATTCCTATCGACAATTTTTCCTCGTAAAGAAACTTCATATTGTCTCTAACAGTTGAAAAAATTTTTTGAATTAGGGTAACATTGTAAAATCCTGGAACTGCAGTCGCGGACGTGAAATTCGGCGGGTCTAAGTATTCGCTGGGATTAAGGCAAAACTTCAGCGGAAGCGTCAGTTACGAGCGACGCGCGATGATCCGATGTGACTGTCGCTCGTTTTCGCTGTAACGTCGCTCGTTTTCAAGTGACGTCCGCCGCCCGCTTTTCCATCCCTATCAATCTATCTCACTTGCTCTTCTCTGCTCAAGCTAATACTGTACTTTTCACATTATGGCGTCCCCCGTATTTCACGTGCGACTAGTCGCTTCCAATAGAGGACCTTCGGTCGCCTCTCGCGTTGCGTTGATACGCTCCCAGTGGAAGAGCAGGCTGAGTGCGGCAACGCAGCAAAAAAGCCCACCCGCCTTATTTCGTGTCTGCTACAATAAATACTCGATATTACGACTGATCGCCCCTTATTGTGAAGAATTGTAGTAGCGTTTCTTTAGAAAATTAATAATCGGCAGTTTTTCGTTGAAAAATGGAACTATCGAAGTATATTGAATTGAAAAAAATACACTGGAAAACTGAACATTCGTCAAAAAGATTTGTATTAGTAACCAATTTGCTGGCGTAGCTCTTTCCAGTTCCGATTGCTGAAAAAACTGAATAGCTTCAAGGCTAGAATTTATAAATTAACGTGCTTAAATTAACCGGTTTTCCCGCATCTTGACGACTAAGCGTTCGTGTGATGACGTCATCGATAGTCCAACGATCTGCAACGGTTTCGTTTAAGCGTATTTATTTTTGGCGCGCCGTGTTTCATCACAGTGCATTCAGTATGAAACTGATCGTATCTCCGAGTTCAACAAACGTGACCTACCCCGAAGCAGCTTGCGAATTCGTCGGAAAGGTTTCGAGACGCGATCGATTGACGATCCGTGACGCTAATGACCTATTTCTCCACTACATTACGAAACGATCGCATTTCACCTCTTCGCACTTTGAAAACAATAATGAATTGAAAAAATCTCAATATTTTTAAGGCTAAATTCATACTTCGCCGAGGAAAACTAACATGCTTAGATTAACCGTGGATATTGAAAACGGTGAAAAGATCGACCTTCGGTTTTCGTCGCGTCGGTATTACAGTAGTTAGTTATAGTAGTGGAAAAAGTGTAGTAATTTTATAACATGCTCGATTAGATGCGGTTTTTAATCACCCGAGCGCCATTTAATAATTTTTTTCTCTCTGGTAATGAATCATTCGGTGAAATTCATTATCGAAAACAAGCTAATGAGCGTCAAGCTTTTTGCATGGTTTTTTTTTTATTTGTAGAACGTGAGGGAAGATTTTTTCCAGTAGTCTCAAAGTAGTCGAAGGTTCATTGTGACCTCGCCTAACTCAACCCTCAGACCATCTGTCGCCCAGCCGTTTCTGCCCTTCTCAACATCGGAGGGTGTAAGAACCTCTATTATTGGCACACGAACAGAACTCGAAAGCCATAATATTGAAGTTAAGTGTCAGGCGCAGATGTATTACTTTGTTTCAATCCGTCGATTTTTAAATATTTAATTCGAAAAATCGAGGATTTCCTTTGATATATTTAGTGAATATTTTTCGTTCCCTATCTTCGCCCTTGGATATTCATCCTAGATAGCCGATGTGCTTCGCTCAGCCGAACTCGTTAAAAATGTTCGAATTTTATGCGTTAGTTGAGCTGAATCGAATTTGATCAGAGCCTAATGAAAACTCAGTAGCGGATCTCGTTTACGACCGAGTCACCCTTCGGAAATACTTGAGTAATCACGACGAGGGAAATAAATCTCAAGCCGAGCGATTTGATGATAATCGACAGTTTATCTTAGCTCGGCGCCGAGATTAGGCTACCCAGAAGCGTTTTATCGTTTCCAGCCCTATCCCCATTTATCTCTATTCGGTTTATCCTCGGTAAAATATTTACCCAGTTCCGAAAATAAAATCGAGTTAATCTTCCGAAATCGGGGAAAATAACACGATTTGACGCGCACCGGAAAATCGTCTCGAGGGATTTGTCAGGCCTCTCGAATTTTATTTTCATCTTACGAGCATTTTTTTTACACCTTTTGTAAATTCCAACATAGAATCACCAGCGGTTGCACTGACGTCGCAATTTTCGAGACCCGCCTAATTTCGTGTTCGCTATGTTCTCCATTCTATTCTGGCAGAATTTTCTCAAGAGCTCTCGTCTATTTTTAACCGATATTGGGTCCGTAATTAATAAATGGATTCCGCTCGTTTTCCCTCCCAATATTTGTCGATGCGAGAATAATCGGAAACGGTTTTTGAGATAAGAGCCGAGCTAACGAATTCCTCTGGTCGTTTTAATTCTTTTATTCCATTTCCTAATCGACATGATTCACCGTCTCGAAATTCGCTGTTCATTCGAGTAATTTTCCTCGCCTTCCTTCCCATTTTTCCGTCTTTCTATTTACATTACTGCTTTGAACAAAAGGAAACTTGTACAACTGGGAGATCTTGTGCTCTGATGACAGAGGAAGAATATCACCGTTACTGGCTGATTAGGTGAGCGCGATGGAAGCCTTGTCCGAGGCAGAATACCGTGAGAAAGGGCACTCGGACTATACAAGATGTTGTCTTATTGCCACGTAGACCCTGCGGTGTAAACGTCCTCAATTTCTAAACTACTTCAAAAATGAAGTTATTCGGTTTTTTATTGTTTCGCGAGAGCGACGAAGACAATATTATTTGAGTTTGGCGAACCCGTAAAACGTCTCTATTTTCTGGGATTTTACCGGCCTCGAAAAACTTCCCTACCTTAAATTACTGTTCATTATTTTTAGTCTCACTAAATTAACAGCCCCTCAGATTACTGAGTCACTGCTGGTGGAAAACTACCGGTGTATAAATGCATGTTATGCCTGTTGATGGCTTTTAAATGGCTCTACAGAAGAAGTTAACGCAACTTTATCGGCCGTGAACCGTTAGAGGTGCCGTCTATTACGGGTCAAGCTCAAAACGCGTGTCCAGCCAGTGACTCTGGTATTCTATGGTTCCACATTGCCCGAAGGATGCCCGTAGATACGAAAGCGCTCAGCCAGTCAGGAAAGCTCAGAATATGAGTCGTCTGGTTTTTTCGCTCATATAGTTAGAAACACGATCGGAGCCGTGCGAAAGTGAAAGGCAGAGGAGTCTAGATGAAAGGTGAAGTAGAGTGGCGGAGAAGTGAAAGGTAGAGGAGAGTGGAGGTGAAGTGAAATGTAGAGGAGAGTGGAGGTGAAATGAAAGGGCCGTAGAGTGGAGGTGAAGTGAAAGGGCCGGGGATGTGAAGGTGAATGCGAGTGGATGATGAGGGGGAGTGGAGTAAAATGAAGTGAACCAGAATGGAGTGCGTTCTGTTGGGCTGGTGATGAATTGTAGTGGAAGAAGAAGTTTGGAGGAGTAGAAGTGTTATAAAATAGCTTCCCTTAGCTGAATTCAATTGCTTCAAACCACGTACACATGCATAGATGCGTATATCTATAAATTCCCTTACATTATCCCAGCCATTCTCCTCTTCCGAGAGTTAGGATTATTTATTTTTCCCCATCTCCATTAGTTCAATAAGGAAAACTACCTTTCCCACGTGGCCAATAATTAGAACCAAACTGGCCGATGAAATATTCAAATATACCAGTTGGTTAAGTCGTAATTAGCCTTCGATTGTTGTAAAGGACTCAACTCTTCTTATGTCAAGAGAGCAATGAGGTCACACATCCTTGCTGCTCGTAACCTCTCTTCTTTGCCTCGAGTCCCGTTAGTTCGGGGTTTTTTGTTTATTTTCCACCCACCATAAACATCCTTCCCTTCGACTCCTCGGTTGGAACTGATTATCTAACCTGAAGCTGTTATCTCGGGCGCTGGCCCTTGGAGAAGAAGCTGTCGGTTTTTCTACGCTTTGTATAGTGACCTCTCGGTTTGCTTTTCAATACGAATCCGTCTTCATTGATATCTTTCCGTCTCCATCTATCACGATTCTCTCGAGCTCCGGGTCTATCTTTGTTAGCTCAACACTCCTTGGGGCAGTCCCGACGTGAACAAGCAATTCTACTAGCTGACCCTCGTCTTTCGCATTGTGACACTGTTATTATTATCTACAATTCCTAGCGCTATCGTTCCATCCGTGTTTTTCTTTTCCGTCCCTTCGTAATCGTCTGAATCTCGTTCGAACGAATTCGGGACGGATTCCGCTCCGTATCAACCCTCTATTTTTATCTCGGGGCGATCCTATTTTTCTCAGCATAAACCAAAGTGCGGAATCGTTTGGAAAAATACTGCCAAAAATTCGAATTCCCATAGAAAAAAATATAAAAAAATAAAAAAAAAATAGAAAAAAATAGAAACTATAGAAAATAGAAAGAAAAAAACGTAGAAACGCCAGAGATCCCACTTTTTTATTTATTTATTTTTTTTTATTTTTTAAATAAATACAAATTGCATTTATTGAACAATGAAAAGGCTTACAATTTGAAAACGTATTAAATGCTACAACCCTTCTAAGTGAACTTGCGTTGTAGTTGGAGACACGCTTATACTACGAACATACTAGAAATAACCAAAATTACCATATTTTGGTTTATTATTCAATAATAAACCATTGTATTCGCCCAAGAAAAAAAATTTTATAACCCCCCCTCAAAATTTGATGTTTTACGTTTCAAGGCATGTAGAATCCGAATATCCAATAAAAAAAATTCTGTCTGTCCGCCGTACGCCGTACGCCGTACGCCGTACGCCGTCAACACTTTTCCGGCCAAACCATAATAGCTACATTCTTGAAATTTTCACCAAAAATCAATCTCGGTCCTACGACGGCCCAATTCTTGAACCAACTTTCTAGCTCAATTTTAAGGGTATTTTTGGGGGGTTATGAGGGGGAGAAAATTCATATTTTCCACGGTTTTTCAGAAAAATGTGTACGAGGTATCAAATTATATAGATTTTTTGACGCTGAATCGAATGAGACCATCGCGGGGTCGATAGCTCCATTGGTTCTCGAGTTATCACAGCTTTTGTGCCGAATTTGGGAGATTTTCAGAAATTTGACATGAGGGTATAACTCGAGAGTTCTTGGAGCTATAAAAATCGTTCTATACTCATTGGAATGGTCGTGAAACGCTCTCTCCAGCTGTACCGTTAGGCAAAAAATTTAGTTATAATTAGGAAATTAAGAAAAATAAAATTGAATAAAATTACAATAGTTGCTACGGAGTTTTCCCCCATAGTTACAATCTGTTTTTCGGTGGGATTGTTCCGAAATGTTCGAAATAATTACTATCACAAATGGATAGTCTTTCTAAATCAATATTGAAGCGAAGGAATAATAAACCACTGTACAATCATTCGCAGCGTTTTTTAAAACAAAACTGTATTTTTCTTCAAATTATATTATTATTCTTTAAATTTACTTATGAACTTTGACAGTTGATCGTTCATAGATTAATATTATCTTCTGCAGTTAATTTTCTTTTTCAATTCAATTTTAAACCTGTTTAAGCTCATTGTTGGCACCTGGTCTTCAAACAATTGTTAATTGAACTTAGTAACACATCAGAATCTGAGATCTGCAGTTGTCGTCCGTCTAGGAATCTCGGTTTGGATTTTATTTGATGATCTGGTAACAGTTTTTGTTTTCTTCAATTTCCCTGCCAGTAGCTGTTTGTAAAATATGGTTATGGTGGTTTCTGCATGTAATTTCTGGAATGTTAATATTTTAGTTTCCACTCCTTGGTTCTATCGCTTCCTTGTACTGTTTTAAGGCAAAAACTAGTAACCCCTGCATTTGAATCGAGTCCCCCTATTTATTTTAATTTATTAGACTCTAGGTTCAGAAAACGGACGTTTTTAGAAATTTCCTATTCATGACAATCCCTGCCTTGTGAAGCTACTTACTGGACCTATTTTTTTAAGAAAAATTTTATAAGTGTTTCCTGAAGAGGCCTTGAATGGCGAAAGCGCTAGAAGTAGGAAAATTCAAAATGAGATAACGTCGCTGAATACGTCTCAACCTCATCCCCACGTCGAATCAAATGCGACAAATCACAACGTACAATTTTTAAGCCAGCTCTTGATAATTGATGAAAATTTATGTTCGATTATTATTCGGTTAATTTATGAGAAGACGTACAATTTCTTGTCAAGTCTTCAGACGTGTTGAGATTTAACGCTGTTTATAAAACGCTGCAAATGATTTTTTTCGCATCTATTCGCGGCGCTTTTCCGCTCCAAATCCCGCCCTATTGAGTCATTTCCTCGAATCAATAGTTGTGCGACTGGATAAAAAATAACGCCGATCGATTTTTCGCTCGAGTGGCCACTCGACATTAAAAATCTCTTCACTTGTTGGTCGTTGCAGCCTTCGAAATCGAACAGGCTTCGGATTATGCGTACGAAGCGAACCGAGGACACGAGGACGGACAAGTTAGTTGATTTCCAGTTGAAGCACGGCCGCCTGTGGCCATCGTTCGCTGCCCAGGGTCACTTACTTCATCCAGAGGGGCCTTTGGGTTGGATGTCAACAACAAAGAAATTCCATCGGGGCACGCGGCCGTCTTGTGACCGCCGGAGCGAGGAGAATCGCCGATTTGGAAGTCGGTATGCGAAGCGCGACTATCGCCCTGGCCTCGATCGACAATTAGACGGAGTCGACGGGTGTTTAACCGACCGAATAACTGATCTATTATTACATGCGCTGATCTATATCATCTCGCTCGCCTCTGAATAAACACCGGTATCGAACGGGGGAAAACAATATTTCCGACGAGTGAAAAATAAAGCGAGCCAAAAAATATATTGTGTGAAATGAAAAGTTATTGTCGAATTTCGAAGCATGTCTTGGGAACTTGGACGAAACAATGACTCAATGAGGTTCTCGACTGCGTATTTACCGAGAACGAGACGTAGCAATTCAACGAAAGGCGGAAATACTCGCTGTGAAATAATTAATAATGAAAATTAAAATAGAATAAACAAAAAAAAAATCTTGACTATAAATACATGAAAATGAAATAAATACTTGAAGAATAAATTTAAAACCCCTGTAATTGATTGTACAGTGGTTTATTATCCTTCACCTCAATAGAGATTTGAGAAGGCTATCCTTTTGTGATTGTAATTATTCTAAAAATAGGGCTAACAATTATTCTAACATGGGGCTGAGCGCCCCTGGCGGCTCCGCCGACCGACTCCCTGTCGAGGGGGCTTTGCCCCCCACGCCCCCGGCCTCCTGCCGTCCCTGGGGAGTTTCAACTTGAGTTTCAACTTGCGCAAAGCCGTGATAACATGTCCAATTTAAAGTTTTCCATGATTTGTAACTTGTATAGTGGATAACTTTTACAAAAAGTCGTCAATTCAGATGTTTGAATATACCAAAAGATAGGTAATTTAACTGTCCACATTTTCCCTATGTAATGTACCTATCCATTTTTTAACCGTTCGTGAGGTATTCCACAATATTGCTGGAATATACGCGAAAAGATGCAATTTTTCAACTTTAAACATTCTTTTCATCAATTTGGTACAAAATAAACAAAGAATGAACCATATATTATTGATGTAAACATCATCAACTATCATTATGCTGAATTTGAGCGGAATCGGTATCAAAAAATTTTCCACGAAAAATCCAAGGGGTACCCCTGCGATTTTTTTGAACCGATCAGTTAACGATTTTTTACTCCTCTCTCAACAGAGATAAAAATCTGAAATTTTCAGGAAAGTTGTATCTTACCATGATGTATTTTTGTGATTTTTTTTATTTCTCAGAAAATTCTGCAAGTGGTCCAAAAAAATCAGTTTTTGAAAGCTCGAAAATTGCACTTTATCCGTGATGTTTGGGGTCAAAATTCACTTGAATCGATTGTTTTATTATGCAGGAGTCTTCATTTGGACGCCTTACACACGAGCATAGCAAAAAATTTGGAGAAAAAAACTCAAACAGCGCCTCAGAAATTATTTTCCGTAAATCGAGTTTTTCACCGGCCGAGATTTCAAGCTCGGCTGAGATGAAAAATTAAACATCTGTTTTTAAGCGTTTTAAAAAGCTATTCCTCAAGGAAATTGAACGCTGAATCCGAATTTGAGGTCAAAACGAGGCAAATTTGACGACAACTATTACTTTTTCCCAGTTTAAGTACTACGCTGTTGTTACGTTTTTCAACATTGAAAATTCGTTGCTAATACTTGCAGTACTGTTCAATTTTAATTGATTAACGATTCCTACAGAAAATTAAACGTAGGATTCGAATTTGAAATAAAAACAATAACATTTTTCACAATTGATAATATTTTTTAGAATTTTTTTAATTTTCATTTTTTTTTTAGTTTCATCTTTGGAATTTATTTTTCGCCACGTCAAATTTGAGGGGGGGTTAGAAAAAAAATTTCTTGGGCGGTTACAATGGTTTATTATCGAATAATATACCAAAAAATTCTGTCCGTCTCACAATATTCAATTTTTCCTCGCCGGTTGTCGAATTAATTTCAATTCTTCGGGCGCCCTTATAAAATCCTCCGAATTTCTGTCGTATAATTCGTCTCGTCGAGTCCATTGTTAATTCATCGTCTCAAATTAAACGGATGAATCATCCCGTATCGCTGGGCATATAACGTCAGAAGGTCAGAGGAAGCTTGTCGATGCTGAATCGGAGATTATGCTCTCGCGGTTGAGTCATTGGAATCCTAACGGACCGAGAATTCGAGGAAATCGAACTCAATTGTTTTTCATCCAGCTGACTAAGGTTTGTGGAAAGCGAAAGCGTCTTGGCGAGCTTGACTCATTCGGTCTGAAATTATTGTTTCGGAAGAACGAGTGCGCCGTTCGAGATGGCGATGGTTGTCAAATCTTTACTTAATAATCACGTATTTCTACGGTTTAATAGGCAGATATTTTTTCTAAATTTTTTTAAAATACCTATACATCGTCTACAAGGGCTATAATGGTTCTTTCGATTTAACTGCAAATTTCTGACCAAAAATCTCCCTCAGTATTTTTTCCCCATTCCACTATTTCCTCGATTTTTTCAGTTACAAGATTTTTCCGAAGTTCGACGACCTCTTAGTTGGACGATTTATGTCAAATCAGGGGACGCAGTTGCAGTGAGCATTAATTTTCCTATCGGAAAGATACCTTTTTTGTAATCACTGCTACATGAAGCAAATTTTTCTTTTAAAATCTTCGCCCTCAAAAAAAAAAAAAAAAAAAAAAAAAAAACAGTAAAAAGTAAGTCAAGATATCAAATTTTCTAGTTGTTGATGTTACCGTTGCAGAAATTAATTTACAAGTATGTCTAATAATTTTTTTTTCAAAATTGGAATTTTTCTCGTCAAGGAATTTCAAATTCAGTAAAATTTCCTTTTTCGCAGCTTGAGTCATAGAATTAAAAATTAAACTGGGTTGAATGCCTATTCGGTTGAAAATGACAGAGTGAAAAAAATACTCTAATATACCCAAACTTTTGTATTTCTAAAAATTATACAATAAATCAATCATTCACAAACATCTGGTTAAGGAATATTTCCACGTTTTATGTTACTGACCTATTGCGAAGCGATTAGTCATTTGTACATTCCCAGTCGAATGTGCGAAGGAAGAAAATGTTTTCGTGTCTGTCGAGAATGTGAAGATAAATGTGGAATTTGACACAGTCGAAGGGATCCCACCTGCCACCTGGGCCACGTGTGCATGCCGTCCACACCCTGTTCTCACGTGTCACTCGAGCCTTGGGAATAAATTAGGGAGAAGCCATCGGTCTCGTTTAAGAGCTAGTTTTTAAAATGAGTTAAAAATAAACGTTAATCCCGTCGCTTCCATTTGTAACCTTTCTCTCTGGATCTTCCTTTAAATATTCGCCGTGCTAATGATCGCCGACTTTTCCATCGTCTTGGATCGAAACGAGTTTATTTCCAGTCGAATAAAAAATTATTCGAGGTCTTCAAAACTCTCGTTGGCGATTTTTCCTTTGAGCGCGGCAATAAATGCTGCTGAATATTTTACGCTTATTTATTATCCGTCGATTTTATCAATCATAAAATATTTATTTCCATCTACTATCAACTATAAATCACCAAATAACTTTTTTTTCTCATTCTTTTTTAGGAATTGAACGAAGACGCTGTCACGACCGAGGCGAGCGGCGAAGAAGGCGACAAGAAGGATATCAGCGTTGAAAAGAAATCGGAAGAAACGCCGGAAAAGAAGGACGACGGTAAGGAAAAGGAGCCGCAAACGCCCGAGTCGCCGGCCGACGATAGTAAAAGTCCTGACGCCAAGAGTCCCAAAGACGGTGAAAAATCGGAAAAAAAGAAGAAGGACAAGAAGATGAAATGGTCGTTCAGGTCGATCTCGTTCTCGAGGAAGGACAAATCTAAGCCGAACATGTCCAAAGACGATTCGATCACCAACGATCTCGCCAAAGAAGCCAACGCCGTCGCCGAAGTGGTAAGTGCCCCGCAACGGAAATAAAGTTTTTTCTTTTCTCGTCAAAAATGCGTCGATTCAATTTGAAATGTTCAATTTCGCTCGCTGATATTCGACGATTATCGGTAAAATATTGCGAGGAATTGAGTGAAACGAAGCGACTGTGATGAATGTTTGAACATGGAGCTCCCTTTGAGGGCCAATCGAAATTTTCCGATCGCTTCGATCTCAGTGTTGCCAGGTCTCAAGTGGAGATTTGGGGGAAAACTTGACTACAAAAGGGGGGAATTGGTTTTTTTTTTTTTTTTTTTTTTTTTTTTAAAGGGAATAAATATACAGGGATCTGTATTCCTATTTTTCAATCCTCATATTCATTTCACCTTAACATATCACCATGATAAGATGTAAACGTGGACTTCATATATTTAATAAAACATTTTGGTTCCTTGAAAAAACTGAAGAATCAAACCAAAAAAAAATTATATTCTCGCAGTTCTTATTATGCTCACATGGTTGAAAAAATCTGCGCCGTTGTTGTGTAAGCAAAGCAGTTTGTGAGTTCACTCGATCATCAAGAGAAGCCGTGCTACTCAAATTGCATACATGAAAATTTTCGCTCTACATTTTACAAGAAAAAAAGAGATTGGGGGAAGATCTAGATAAAATTTTGTCTTGGTTTCAGGGGAGTTTTCTCCCAAAAGGGGAAACCTGGCAACGCTGTTCGATTGCTCGATTAAACGGTGAGAGGCCTTTAGAAATGCATAGAGAAAGGAGTACGACGATTGTTTCTGGTAACTAATGATTTTACAGTGTTCGTCTCGCCCAAACCAATATCGGGGCATTACGACCTGCACTTTCACGGCATGTACCAGCTTGGACTTGCAGACCTCAATACTGAGGTTGGAATATAATTAGCCTCTAACACTAAAAACTGGGGCGCTCTGCAGAAAGCACATGGAAAATATATTGAGTTCGATCAATAACCGGAAATAATTTTGATGCATCGTTCTTTTATTGCTGGATAGCCCGAATTCGTATTTCAAAATGAGGTAGAAAATCTCTTAGCAATTTTTTTTTCGCTCCGCTAAATCAGCAAAACTCATATGAATTAAAATGAGCTGAAATTTAAATTTTTCAACCTGTAGTAATCAGTAAAAAAAATCAAAATTGCAGTTTTTATTTATTTATTTTTTTTTTAAGTTATTTTATTCATTAATTATTATAAAAAAATTTTAGCGCAATTTTTCCCACTTCTATTTATTATTTCTAAACAAAGTTATGATATTTGATAGAGCTTGTGAAAGCAGACATTTATGCGAAGGTTTTACCAAAGAGCTCATCAATCTTATTTGTGGTAGTGGCTATTAATTTAAATAAAATGTTTCGACAATATGTAAAAAATTACTTTTTTATTCTTATTCTTTTTTTTACTGATCACGGCATGGTAAATAAAATCATTTTGCATCGGGACTAATATAGGAAATAAGATGCTTTCACTGACTTCGTGATATTAGGTTGATTGTGAGCGAGTTAAGTCTTTCGAGTGACATGAGGTAAAACAAAAATAATTGAGCATGGTAAAAAAAATTCTTAAGGAAATTTCTTGTCGCAAATTATTCGTAGAATCCTCTGGCGTTACGACAATCTTAAGTGTCCAGAAACAAAACGTGTTGACAGATATTTTCTATTTTTTTTCAACTTTCAGAGAGAAAGATATACTATTATATTCGAATTAGTGCAATTTTCGCAGGGTTTTTCTAACATTTCTAGCTATATTGATGAGAAATTTTACTTATGGTGGCTACACAATAATCAGAGCGGATGTCACGATTGAATAAAGCGTGTACAGATCGTACTCATCTTTTAATTTTACTTACTTATTCAAATCGTACAGTTGAGGCGTATGAACGCGTTTTAGAGTTGTCGAATAACAGACGAAAAATCAACGCTGCCAAGCAAAACTAGCACTACCTTAGAGGAAAAAAAATTAATGGGTTAAATTAAATAGTTCGGAGAAAGAAAAATTAAAATCATAGCTGGCGTATTAGCTATTCAATGTTTTGGTATTTTACTAACGATATCATCGCTCTCGAATTTAACCATCGCGGTCGTAAGTGGACTTCAAAACGTCAATTGAATTCGTTTTATTCGATTTATGAAGTTCACAGTGCCATCGATTGAACTAGGGGAACCTTTCTGCTGGTTCAAGTGTGAAGGCAGCGTTGCGTATTATAGGGGTGCCCTCTCGTGCTAACCTTCGGATAAATTACACCCTCGATCTACTACAGACGACGGAAACCGTTGACTTTATATCGGCTCGAGTTGAAAAAGCGCTTACAAACGAAGTCGTGACCGTCTAACGTGATAACTGACTGAATCAACTTTCATTGCATTTCAAAACCGAATCGCCTTTCCCTTTTGTTGTTATGGTCTGGTATCTCATATCTATCGTGAGAAGTTGAGGGTTTTCTTGGGGAAAATTTCCCGTTGATATCGTTCAGATATAGAAATGGAGGAGTATGAGAAAAATTAAATTTATTTATTTTGCTTTTCCTTCTTGTCGCATTTTTTTATGTCCAGGGGTTGTAAGGCTGTGGACCCTATGGCTCCACGTTGCCCTGAGGATGCCCGAATGGGCGAAAGTGCTCGGCCTGTTAATAAAGAATTGGAAGAAATAATAAAGAATTTCAGTTTTAAATAATGCCATGATCGTTGCTCTGAACGATGCTAATAATGATGAACTGATATTCAGTGCTTCCCATGATGACAGGTCTGCGACATAAAAATTGTTCAAAATTGAATAAGTGATTTTTATAGTATTTTCAACGCTAATTTCGGGAAAAATAGTGAAAAAAGTCCATCACGTACAGTTATTCCACTAACTGCTTGTCTATTTTTAGCTTTTTTCTATATTTTATACATAGTTCCGTACTCTAGTGAGTTTTCCTGGTTTATCCGAGGCAAAACTAAAGGAAGGAGTCTTTGTCGGACCAGACATTAGAAAACTGATGAGAGATCCCAATTTTGGTGATACTGTAAGGACTTATGAGCTTAAGGAGAAATGTAAGTGTACTAGATACGAATGTACCCTTTTTTACTCGTATATGTAGTAACATGTATTATACATGAAATAAAATCCTTTAACTTCAGAAAAAATTTGAAAAATTGCTAAAAAAAATTTATTATACCAAAAAGTAATTCCTTTTTTGTGAGAAAACCTTACGTGATAGAAAAAAATAGATTCATTTTTGCAATCAGCGCTGAAAAATACCAATCAGTTATCAAATTCCAAACAATTAAAAAAAATTTTTTTTTTTTGTAAACCTGTGCTATTAATAATGCTTCAATAAATAAATTAATTTAATAATGATGAAAAGAATAACGCATTAAGTAATTCTATGATAAATCTAGAAATAATGCACCGAGTCACGTTTCACCAATATTGAATCGTTGTGATTTGTCGCATATCCATTTGGTTCGACGTGAAGGGATAAGGTTGAGACGTTATCTCATTTTGAATTTCTATATTTCCAGCGCTTTCGCCGTTCTGGACCTCTACAGGAAACATCTGTCAATTATTCGCTATTATCGATATTTTTACAGAGACAGCACAGCCTGGTCACACTCGCCAGTAGGAAACAATAAATACTGTATATAATATATTATCGTGATTACCTTGTGTTAAGTTTTTTTTTTTTTTATTTTTTTTTTTTTAATAGCTCTACCGGGCTGGGATTGTCTAAAATTTTAAAAGGGTTAATGGTTAAGTATTTAGGTATTTTTTTATAACAGAGAAATGGCAACTTACTGGGTACTTACATGGAACTAACTTACTGGGTACTGAACCTAGAGTCTCTAAATTTAAATAAATAGGGGAACTAGATTTCAAACTATATATTATATACATTATTTATTGTTTCCTATTGGCGAGAGTGATCAGGCTGTGCTGTCACTGTAAAAATATCGATAATAGCGAATAATTGACAGATGTTTCCTGAAGAGGCTCAGAATGGCGAAAGCGCTAGAAATATATAAATTCAAAATGAGATTACATCGCCGATAACGTCCCAACCTGATCCCCACGTTTCACAAATATTGGCTCGGCGTTTTTCTTTTTTCGCCCCTCATCGCTATAACGAATCGTCGAATTCCGCGAGCAAATCGCCCTTTGAGCGCGTTTATTCCATTTGTCGTACTCGAGATGCTTTCTTCCCGTTACAAAACAAACAGAGGGTACAGAAACCGGAAAAGCTTTATGGCTGGCTGCGAAAAGAGGCGGAAGGAGCGTGCTCGGCGTGCAGATGCGAACTTCGGCGAACTCTTTTGTACAACTTGAGCTTTGTTCGCCTTTAAGTCGTCGGCTATTTTTCCATTTCGAGCCCTCTCTTTCATTCGAGGCGCTTCGTCGTGTTTTGAGGCTTTTTTCCTGCTGAACGTTTGCAAATATAGTTTCTTTTCAAGCGTTCTCCCTTCGTGACGAGATGATTAATGATCGAGACGCGCTAATGAAGGTGTTAATCATTCGAATTGGCTGCTCAAGACTTGTTTCGGCTCTCACGGCCGTTCGCAACGTGAGAAACTGCAATTGTCCCGAATTCTCGATCGATTCGTGCGCTATTATCAATTATTCAACGACTGTCGCTCGAAACTAGGGGCCGTCAGAAATCGAAGGCAAACCCAAGTGAAAAACGCTGCAAATGATTCTACTGAGGTTTATTATTCCTTCGCTTCAATATTAATAATTATTAATTAATATAACTATCGGGAAAAAATTCCGTAGCAACTGTTGTAATTTTAATTATTTTATTTTTCTTAATTTCCTAATTAAAGGCTAAATTTTTTGCCTAACGGTACAGCTGGAGAGTGTTTGACGACCATTCAAATGAGTATATAACGATTTTTATAGCTCCAAAAACTCTCGAGTTATACCCTCATGTCAAATTTCTGAAAAACCCCCAAATTCGACATGAAAGCTGCGATAACTCGATACCCAATAAAGCTATCGACCCCGCGATGGGCTCATTCGATTCAGCGTCCGAAAATCTATGGAAATTGATACCAAATACACATTTTTCTGGAAATCCTTGGAAAATATGAATTTTCTCCCCCTCAAAACCCCCCAAAAATACCCTTAAAATTGAGCTAGCAATGTAGTTCAAGAATTGGGCAGGTGTGAGGCCGAGATTGATTTTTGGTGAAAATTTCAAGAATTTAGCTATAATAGTTTGGCCGGAAAAGTCTTGACGGCGTACAGACACAATTTTTTCGGATATTCGGATTTTACATGCTTTGAAACGTAAAATAAAATTTTGAGGGGGTTAGAACATTTTTTTTCTTGGGCGATTACAGTGGTTTATTATTGAATAATTAACCAAAATTAATATATACTTTAGGTGTCATTCGATTGGTAATTTCAAATCGAAATTGTCCCTGCTCAAATTTAAGCAATTAAAAAAAGAAGCTATTTGAATCGCTAAGGGAAAATGATCGCATTTTGATTCAAAAAGACTAGAAAAAATACGTTTCATGCATTTCAGAATTTAATTCTGGAAGAAATATATTTTCCCGTCACTTCGCGCGATAGCTCCGTTATTTTCTAGACAGCGATTTGATTTCGAAAAAGAAACGCCAATTTGTCGCTAATTTTATGCTACAAAAAAAGTTCTTGGCAAAAAAAAACACTTAAAACGCCATAAAAGCGGTTATCAAACTCATACATTATTTCACTTCAAATTGATTATCATAACGGTATAGATTGCTTTTGTTTCGCGTTATTGCAGTTTTCATGGACATTTTCGATTGTTGAAATTTCCCAAATTCGCGTATATTCTGAAAATAATTTTTCCGGGAAAAATCTTGAAAAAATATTTGGGTATTTTTTTTTCTCTGCGACTAAAGTTCGCTCAGAAATATCACTCTGCTCCCAAATCGTAAAAAAATTCCCATCCGTCGTTTGAATCCTCCTCCTTAATCTACGTTTAGTTATGCGAAAAAAAAGAATTTTCCATATCTCAATCGTAACCTAGGTCGTTGACACAATAGCAGATTCTTGCATAACTAATCCTTTCTATGTTCTTAATCACGTCTACTGATAGCCCTATCTACTGCAACACTTGCACAAATTTAGCTCTCCTCTGATTCTTCGGCAAACATTTTTATCGCCTTGGCCGGCGAATTGTCTCAATATTTATTCGCTGTTATTAGACCGATTATCATTCGCTATCTATTAGCCCGTTCTGTCGGTTGGTGGATGGCGAAAATTCAATTTCGTGGAGGACAAAACAACATTATTTCAAGGGAGAACTTGTTCTTTCGAAAGTATTGAATCATTCGGCGTCAGTTCTGAATGTACCTCATTTTTTAAACTCCTGGACTTGTACTATACTAGGGGCTGAGCGCCCCCACTCCCCTTGGCGCCCCCCACTCCCTTAGGCTGCACCCCTCCCTTTGGCTGCACCCCTCCTGCCGTGCCTTACAAGTTGGTGGGGGTAGTGTACTTGTCACATATTAAATAGTAGTTAATTATTTGTGTACGGAAAGTGCGAATCTTTAGATATATTATTAGTAGTTGAAATAATTTGGTTTTTAGGTGGTGAATATTGCGTTGTACTTAGTATCATAAAGTATTGGGTTTTTCAACTTGTGCGAAGTATTAGCCGAGGTAGATGTTTCAACTTTCAAGTTTTCCAAGATTTGTAACTTGCACGGTGGAAATTTTTGAACAAAAATTCGTCAATTCAGATGTTTGAATATACCGAAAGATAGGTAATTTAACTATCCAAATTTTCCCCATGTAATGTACCTATCCATTTTTCAACCGTTTTTGCGTTATTAAACAGAATTAGCACACTAAACACGAAAAGATAATATTTTTCAACTTTAAACGTTCTTTTCATATTTAGTGCAAAAGAAACAAAGAATGGAGCATATATTATTGATATACACATTATCAACTATCGCTGAATAATCGTTATACTGAATTTGAGCGAAATCGAAACCAAAAAATGTTTCGCGAAAAATCCAAGGGGTATCCCTGCGATTTTTTTCAACCGAACAGTTTAACGATTTTTTACTCCTCTCTCAGTACAGATAAAAATCTGAAATTTTCAAGAAAGTTGTATCTTACCGAGATGTATTTTTTTTTATTTCTCGGAAAAATCTGCAAGTTGTGGTTTGTCGCGTATCCATCAGATTCGACGTGGGGTTGAGGTAGAGACAATGAATGCGACGTTACCCCTTTCTACTCACCCCTGCATTTAAATCTAGTCACCTATTTATTTTAATTTATTAGACTCAAGGTTTAAAAAGCGGAAGTGTTCTAAAAATATTCCCAGTAAGTACCCAATAAGTTACCATTTCTCTGTTGTAAATAAGATCTAAATGCTTAACTGTTAACTTTTTAAACGTTTTAGATTCATGACAATCCCAACCTTGTGGAGCTATTAGTGGGCCTTATTTTTTTAAACTTTTATATAGAAGGTAATCACAATATTTATACTCAACAAATTACTTATTAACTCCTAACTGCTAATGTGATCATAGTGTGCTGTCTCAGTTTATAAGAAATATCAATAATAGCTATTAATTGACAGATGTTTCCTGAAGAGGCCCAGAGCGGCGAAAGCGCTAGAAGAGATATAAAAACAAAATATGAGATAACGTCGCATTCATTGTCTCTACCTCAACCCCACGTCAAATCTGCAAGTGGTCCGAAAAAAATCAGTTTTTGAAAGCTCGAAAATTGGACGAATCCAACGTTTTTTAGAAAAAATGTATTCGGTATCAATTTCTATAGGTTTTTGGCCGCTGAATCGAATGAGACCATCGCGGGGTCAATAGCTTTATTGGTTCTCGAGTTATCGCAGCTTTTGTGTCGAATTTGGGAGATTTTCAGAAATTTGACGTCGAAATTTGACGTGAGGGTATAACTCGAGAGTTCTTCGAGCTATAAATATCGTTCTATACTCGTTGGAATGCTCGTCGAACAGTCTCTTCAACTATACCGTAAGGTGGAAAATTTAGATTTAATTTGGAAATTAAAAACGCCGCAAATCATTGTACAGTTGTTTATTATACCTTCGCTTCAATAATGATTTAAGAAGACTGTCCATTTGTGATAGGTAGTAATTATTTCGAACATTTCTGAACAATCCCACCGAAAAACAGATGGTAACTATAGGGGAAAACTCCGTAGCAACTATTGTAATTTTAATCAATTTTATTTTTCTTAATTTCCTAATTAAAAGCTAAATTTTTTGCCTTACCCTACAGCTGGAGAGAGTGTTTGACGACCATTCCAATGAGTATAGAACGAATTTTATAGCTCCGAGAATTTTATAGCTGCGATAACTCGAGAACCAATAAAGCTATCGACCCCGCGATGGTGTCATTCGGTTCAGCGCCCAAAAATCTATGTAATTTGACACCAAATACACATTTTTCTGTAAAACCTTGGAAAATATGAATTTTCTCCCCCTCAAAACCCCTCAAAAATACCCTTAAAATTGAGCTAGCAAGTTGGTTCAAGAATTGGGCCGTCGTAGGACCGAGATTGATTTTTGATTAAAATTTCAAGAATGTAGCTATTATAGTTTGGCCGAAAAACTACTAACGGCGTACGGACAGAATTTTTTTTATTGGATATTCGGATTCCTTCCTTGAAGCGTAAAACATCAAATTTTGAGGGGGGTTAGAATTTTTTTTTTTCTTGGGCGATTACAATGGTTCATTAAAAAAAACAAAAATGATTAAAATGACAATAGTTGCTACGGAGTTTTCCCCTATAGTCACCAATCTGTTTTTCGGTGGGAACGTTCACAAATGTTCTACTATCGCTAATGTCTTCTTAAATCATTATTGAAGCGATGGAATAAAAAACCACTGTACAATCATTTGCAGCGAGGTTCGGAGCGCTGCGATGTTGAAACGTTCGGATCGGAAGCGGAGCGGAGGATCAGAGCGGCAGTTTGTTGCCAGTGCGTACCCTTTAGAGCCGTTCTTTCCCCCGGGGCCGGAAATTTACTCCAATCGCAGCTCGTTCGTTTCATTGCTGCCCGATTAAACCGCTCTAATCTCTCGTTAAATCGAACGTCCGAACGATGATTCGGCCGTAACGTGGTTTTTCTTCGAATTCGAAAATCACCCCCTCCTCGCCGTCGCCGGCTTTTCAGCCGGATAGCGGCTCGACGTGTTCGAAGAGGGTAGTAGAGCCACGAGAGCAGCCGTTCGGCCGGAGGGTGGCGTGATCGATGCCAGACGCTGAGCGGCTGTAGCCATGACAACGGGCCGAATAGCGGTAAGGGGCCCCACCCTTCGACGGCCGTGTTGCTCGATCCACCCTTAACTGTTCGATATTATCTTCATATTATCGACGATGAAATCGATAGTTTCCATCGGCTATTGCTTCGATTAAGGGTCGTTTAATGCCCGGTTGTGCGAATGTGTTTTTTCTATATCTTGTATTTTTTTCTCCTGCGAATTTTTAATTTTAATGAGAATTGTGATTTTATTCACTTATAATAATTAATCGTTGTGAATAGTTATCTCTAACCGCTCAGATTTTGGTTTTGGGTATATTCCAACATCATGTAGAAGAGAAACTATAAATTTGTAAATATTATTCGGTAAATTGGTAAATATTATGCTTTAGCATTCGTTCATTCATTTCTGGGTTAATGTCTAAATGTCTGTGTTTAAATGTGAATATTCGTAATTTATAATATGAAATCGTAGTTAGAACGCATAATTTTTTTTTTTTCAATCGAAAATTTGAACGTCTAGGTTTTTTCCCCTATGAATCTCGAAATTCGAACACGGAAAACGATTTAAATTACTATTAATGTCCGTGGGTTGTGAGGTGGAGAAAAACCAGGCGACTCATTCTGCAATTCTTGATCAGCTGGCCGAGCACTTTCGCCCATTCGGGCATCCTCAGGGCGACGTGGAGCCATAGGCCGCAGCCCCTATGGTTCTATTATTTCTATTAGGGTTACTATTAATGTGTATTCGATATTGGAGCTATCGATATCTCTCCGCCTTTAGGAGGGTAGCTCCGAGGTAGATTTTCCTCAGACAGGCTGAACGCCACGCCCTGTCGGGGAATTCCCCTTTAATCCGTGAGCCTTCTTCGTGGTCACAAACGAAACCCGCCCTTACATGGTTTTTCCATTCAATCGACCAACTTTCGACTCGAGTTTGATTTCTAATTAGTCGCGGCTCGAATTTTTATTTCGAAGCGACTCGTACTAATTAACTAGGTATTGTTCTCGCAAAAAAAAAGAAAATAAAAAATAAAAAGGCATTAAATTGAGGACTATTATATTGATATATAAGAACTATTATATTGATACGAATATTGATCTCATCGGACTAGAGGAAAATAACATCCCGGAAGTACTGTGTGATATCGAAAATCCGAAATATTTTCTAAATTTTTACTATTCAATTTCACTTTATTCTGTGCATTTGTCGTTTACGGCTGTGTTATTCTTTCGGTATTGGACTAGAGCGTGCACTCGTGGGTGGGGTTTCGTACAGCTGAGGGGCGAGGCAGGTGTGCATTGGGGTGCACATTTCTGAAGGTCTGCACTTCACGAAGGCAAACAACGCGAACACAATTCGTTCGCCGATAAACCCTCATTGATTTCAAGACCAAGAATGTTCGAAGCTATTACGCTTTTATTTTTATGTCAAACGCCAAATAAAGTATGATATCAAAACAAATTATAATATCGGTTCTAAATTATTGGGAAAATATCTGGTATCGGAACTGAAAATCGATATTTCGTTAATATCGATACGAAAATCCTGTCATATCGCGTTAAGGAACTCCCGGTCTTCATTCAGAACTGAAGAACTAAGTGAAGTACCTATCTTAGTTTCATTTATGTAACCCCAAGTAAGATAAGTCTGATAAAAATTGTTAATAAGTTAAATACTTAGTGCAGTAAACATTTTTCAAATAAAACGACGTTTCATCGAGCAAAAACGTCGATATTGTACATATCGATATTGCACATATCGATTTTTGTATACATCGATATTGTACAAAGTCAATGATGAAACAAACTCATTGTATTATTTTTATGACCCTTATTAATAGTGATTAACAAGTGGACAGTAGTGATTAACAAGAAAGATTGGAGATCAAAAAAGCTGGTTGAAGTCTTCTTAGCGTAAACTGAATAGATATTATCGGACTATAACATCGATATATCGAGTGGATGGAATCGATTGTGAAATATCGAAGTAAAACAGATGTTTCGATAATATCGGAATATCGAAGTACCTAAAACATCGATGTTTCGATAATATCGATATCGATGTCCCAACCCTAATAAACTTTCCATATAAATCTATAAACTTTCTATTCTTGAAATTGATTTTCGTACCATTCAAATCATTTCCTGGAATGAATATTTCCCTTGCGCTGGTTCATCGTTTAAGTAAACAGTTCCCATCTGATATCTTCGATTGTTTTACTGAAAACTCAACGTCGACCCTATTCAGGATATATCCGACTCATTTAGCTGAAAAATACGACGGACGCGCCCGGTATATTCTGGATCGTAAAATCGCCCAATAAAATTTTTTACGAGAGAAAGCCCGTCCGGAGAGCCAACAGTCGAAACGGAGGGAACGTGGAAAAATTTATCATTCAGAAGCGATCGTACCGGCCGGAAACGACTGGCGGATGTGAGCGGGTGGCCAAACCTATGGTCATACGCAACAACTAGACAGGACATTGTCACTGCCCCTCGTTGCCAACTAATTTCCTTCAATATGTATGTTAATGCGGATTTATCAGATACGCGTGATTATATAACGATTGGAAACGGCCAATTCGGTTATCGAATTGTCAAATTGGTTTCGAACCGTCGAGAACTTTCCCCGATCGTTTGTCATATAATATATATTGTTCGGCGTATATAATATATATTGCTTGCCATATATATTTCTTGGCCTATATAATATATATGGCTAGGCATGAATATAATATTATATATTGCTTGGTATAACTTGGCCTATATAATATATATATTGCTCGGCATATATTATATAATATTGTTATTTGTGAAATACTGAACGCTCAAGTGCAATATAATTCCTCAACCAATGAGTATTATCTGATGAGGCGAAAGCGCTCGAAAACATGACAGGATTTCTAATCCTACTTCATCGTAATACTGTGCTGAGGGGAGGAAAAAATGTCGAAATATTTCAAGTATTTGGCGAAATGTCCACATGAACTTCAATCGGTAGCTGAACGAGCGCTTTCGCCACTTTGGGCATCGTAGGGCCTCATAGGTTCAAAATGTCGCTCCTCAAGACGTCGATGAATGCGATGATCTGGGTATTTTTTTGGATGGAAGAGTCCAAAGGGAAGAAGAATCCTGGGGATTTTTTTCACAAGGTTTATTTTATGTTCTTTTTTTACTTCCATGTTTACGTGGTAAATGGAAGTATTTTGATCGTCCGAAAAGTCGAGTTCGGAACGGAGGTGAATTTGGAAGAAATTTTATATTACTATACACGGAAACACTTTCCGAACGAGTGTGGACTAAGAATGACAAAAATCGTCATGTCGCCGTGAAAAATCAATGAAACTCAATGAAATTTCCTGAGAATGTTCTCCCAGTAATCGTGAAAAATTAACCGTTTCCAAATTTGGATAACACCCAGTACTTCCAAGATATAACCGTTCAAAGTTGTGATCTTGAAATGTTCATTATGGCGAGCAAATGCTACTGATTTTTGTACATTGGTTCACACACCGTACCTCCACGTTATGAACCTTTTTCACGATTTGGCTAGTGCTTATTTTGTATATTGATTTTTGTATATTTTGAAAATCAATGTATTTGAACGTTCAAGGTCTTGAAATGTTTGGGACGGTGTTTAAATGCAATCTGTTTTTTACAGCGTGATTCACATACCGTATTTCTGCGTTATACGCATATTGACTATACTTGGATTTTTCCAGACTGCAAAAATGACTATATTTGAACGCTGGGGACTTGAAATGTTCCTTTATGTCAGCTGAATGTTGAACCTATATTCATTATCTAAGTTCTCGATTTCATAATGCCCTCTCAACCCATTAGTCACATCCCAGGCTATTTTTCTTCCATTTTCTCTGTCAAGAGCCCGTTTAAATTTCTTATCAAGTCCAACATCGGGTCAACTTTACGTTTGCCGGGATATCGCGCCATTGCGCAGTTTGTGGATTTTCAGGGCGATTTTTCCTTCAATTCTGGGGATTTTAGGGTTTTTTTCAAATTTTATGGAGATTTGCAGAGGTTCTAAATTTCTAAATTTTCTTAAATTTAAATTAAATTTTCTCGTACCATCGTGTCTATAGAAATACTCCGTCGTGGGCTCATCTCTTCATTTATCTCTCAACACAGCTAACCGATTATTTCACAACGTCGCCCGGTGAAAACAATGTTTTTATTGAGACGTCTTTTTTACAGGTAGAAGATGCGACCGCGACGAACGAGAAGAAAGAGGAAGCCACTCCTCCTGCTGACGAAGAGAAGACGGCACCTTTGGCGTCTCCGTTGTCCGGAGCTGTATCATCAATCGCCAGCGCTGCTTCCTCAGTCGCCGAAGAAGTGAAAGAGAAGGTGAGTACAAAATTTCATGATTCGACCAGACTACGGGCGGATTTTCGAAGCTTATTATACAGGAAAGAACGATAATATTAATAAAAGCTCCTAAATGCTCGAGTTATCGTCACATGCGTGCATTTTATTTAAAAATTCAAAAGTTACAAAAAAAAAAAACCATTAACTTGAGAACCGTCGAAGATACACGGCTTAGGTATTATTCGACTAGGCAAAAAAATTACGCGAATTCAATAACAGAAAAATGCCCCTATATCGGGTGCATGGTTTTTCGGTCAAGTTCAAGGCCAAATTTCGATACCACCTTCTGCACCGATATGATGGCAACTGTCGAGAAGGAATGTTTTCGAAATATAATCGTTTTTTATTTTATTATTTTTTTAAATATATTTTATTATTATTATTTTCGGTATATTTTATCATTAAACCTTTTTACTTCCATTTTTACGTAGTAAATGGAAGTATTGAGATCGTCTGAAAAGTCGAATTTGGAACCGAGGTCCTGTTGGAAGAAATTTCCATAGTACCTACTCAGAATCACTTTCTGAACAAGTGTCTGTGTGTCCGTGGTCACAAAATTACATAAATGGCCGTATCTTCCAGAAAAATGAATGAAATTCAACGACATTTTCAGAAAATGTTTTCCTAGCGAATGAGCAAAATCAGGTTCTCCCAAAATTTGAAAAACACACTGTGCATTTGAGATATAAGGGTTCAATGTTTTTTCTGTTTGGATTTTTACAGGCTATAAGAGACAATATTTTTCTACGTTTGAGGGCTTGAAATGTCGGTTATGGCAAGCAGAAAACTCCAGATTTTTTGTATATCGGTTCACACACAGTGCCTCCACTTTATGAGCCTTTTTCACGATTTTACAAGTGCATGTTTTGCATTTGAATTTTACAGGCAGCAAAACTCAATGTATTTGAACGTTCAAGGTCTTAAAATGTTGGGGTTGGCGATTGAATGATGCCCGATTTTTATCAAGTCGGTCACATACAGTACTTCCGCGTTATTTGCATATTGGCTACATTTTGATTTTTTTAGGCCGCAAAAATGAATATATTTGAACGCTGGAGGACTTGGAATTTTTCTATATGACAGTTGAATATCGCTTGATTTTTATTATTGGGGTCACATGCAGTACTTCCTCGCAGACCGCAGCACCGATTGTAATTTTAATCATTTTTCTTTTTCTTAATTTCCAAAATAAAATCTGAATTTTTCGCCTTTTACGGTATAGTTGAAGAGAGTGTTCGACGAGCATTCCAACGTGTATAGAACGATTTTTATAGCTCCAAGAACTCTCGAGTTATAACCTCATGCCAAATTTCTGAAAATCTCCCAAATTTGACGCAAAAGCTGAGATAATTCGAGAACCAATAGAGCTATCGATCCCGCGATGGTCTCATTAGATTCAGCGTCCAAAAATCAATAGTAATTGATACTTAATACACCTTTTCTAAAAAACCTTGGAAATTATGAATTTTTTCCCTCTTCTTGAAACGTAAAACATCAAATTTTGAGAGGTGTTAATACATTTTTTTCTTGGGCCATTACAATGGTTTATTATTAATAATAAACCAATCAATTTTGGCCTGACTATTCTTCGTGCCTCAATTTTAAGTGTATTTTTGGGCTATTTGTATGCTCATAGTTTCCTCCTCCCAATTAATAATTCCTTCGATTCGCAGGTGGAAGAGAAGAAAGAGGAAATCAAATCGGCCGTCGTGAGCAAAACGGAGGAGACGATCGAAGAAGGCAGCGCCATTATTCAAAAATCCGTCGAAGAGGTTGTCGAGAAAACGTCGTCCGTTGTCGAAAGCGTGTCGTCGTCAATCACGACGACTATTACCGAATCGTCCCAGATCATCACCTCATCGACCCAAATGGTTCAAGTAAGTGTTTCCTTCCCATAGTCAACGGGACGAAAATATTCGGAAAATATTGTCGCTTATATTTTGAAAATATTTCCAAATCCTCCGACGAAATTTGGCTTCCCTTGAATGTTCAATTAATGTCCGACAGGCTCACATACCAGATGGAATTGATTTATTAGTTGTAGTTTATTCTATTTCGCCCGACAAACCTTTCTAATGCTGGATATTTTTTATTGATTATTCGCAGAATTTCAATTAATCGTGGGTCACCTGTTGATAATTGGGCGAAATGGCGACGATGATATTTGACACCGATTTATTAGACAAACCGCTGTGCTAATTGTGCTAACAACCGAACAAAAAACAATGAATTTTTTTTAAATTATAAAATTAAATATAAATTAATGTAACTGTAGAATCAGTATAAACAGAACGATAATTATTTCAATATATAACAATAACTATATTTTATTATAAATTATTAATTGGTTGTGATAGAAAAGAGGAAAGGATAATTATTTCAAAATATAACAATAACTATATTTTATTATAAATTATTAATTGGTTGTGATAGAAAAGAAGAAAGAGGAAAGGATAATTATTTCAAAATGTAAAAATAACTATATTTTATTATAAATCAATATTGTATTATATTATAATCAGTATACATTATAATATTAATTAGTACCTATAATATTTATAAATATACAATATTGATTTATAATAAAATATTGTTATATTATGTAATATATTTAAAATAGTATGTAATGTAATATATTTAAATATATTTAGAATATATTGTTATATTATGTAATATATTTAAATATATTTAAAATATAGTTATATTATGTAATATATTTACCAATTGTATTAGATATTGAATAATTGATATCATATTATTTTTATATACTTATATAAATTAATAAAACAATAATTACTTCTATTATAAAATATTATAATTAATATGATTTATTTAATATTTTCAACACCATCCGGAATCGAAGCCTTTGTACAAAATGTCAATTTATTGTAGCTATTCTAACTAACCAATCGTTTTTCCGAGAATGATTAGCTTATTTCGACCCGCCGAAGGGTTCGTTTGAAATGATCGCTGATCGGCTGATTTCCTTTTGCAGGAAGTCCTCGAAATCAAATCTGACGAAGCTCTCGCTCCTCCCTTGCCTGCCAGCCCACCTCCGACCGAAGCGCCGCCTCCAACCCCTGTCGTCTTGACGCAACCGGAGCACGAAGTGAGTTTCTATTTACATTTACTTACAGTTGAATTTAATAGTTCTCAGTCGGGTCATTGGGACCTTGGCATGTGGCCTTTCAAGGGCATTTTTACACACGATGGAATTTTTCAAGCGTTCGTTTACCTCATGAAATATATATGAGCTGGGCAAAAATCCCCGTTTTGGTAATGGTGCGAAAAGTGAAAACAAACCATGAATTCGTTTTTGGGTTGTCGCTTCATATCTTCTTGATTTTGAAGTTTGCGGGGGAGAAAAACTGGGCGACTCGTTCTCAATTTTCTTTATTGCCCGCCGAGCACTTTCGCCCCTTCGGGCAT
This sequence comes from Tupiocoris notatus, assembly GCA_037159825.1. Classification (NCBI taxonomy): domain Eukaryota; kingdom Metazoa; phylum Arthropoda; class Insecta; order Hemiptera; family Miridae; genus Tupiocoris; species Tupiocoris notatus. The sequence continues at coordinate 22,051 of JASJUZ010000262.1, read as the reverse complement.
CATCAGGGCTTTGTAGCACCATTGGTAGCTACGGCAAGCTATGGCCGTATGGCCAATGGTGCTACAAAGCCCTGATGATGCCCGAAGGGGCGAAAGTGCTCGGCGGGCAATAAAGAAAATTGAGAACGAGTCGCCCAGTTTTTCTCCCCCGCAAACTTCAAAATCAAAAAAAACCATGAATAAATCGCCTAAATCGGACCCCGTTATGCACACCTCGTTGCCAAAAAGCTGAAAAACCTATAGAAATTTTTGCCTGTGGAGGTTCCAAGGGTGATTTCTGCTTTCAGAAATCCCACGGGTAAAAATTGCTAGAAGAAGAGGCAAAAATCCCCACGTGAGCTCAAATATCCCGCACCAAGTATTAGAAGATTTCTGAAAAATTTGGCCCGTGGCCAAAATCCCACGCGTAAAAATTGCTAGAAGATAGGGCAAAAATCCCCACGTGAGCTCAAATATCCCGCACCAAGTATCAGAAGATTTCTGAAAAATTTGGCCCGTGGCCAAAATCCCACGCGTAAAATATTCTAGAAGAAAGGGCAAAAATCCCCACGTGAGCTCAAATATCCCGCACCAAGTATCAGAAGATTTCTGAAAAATTTGGCCCGTGGCCAAAATCCCACGCGTAAAATATGCTAGAAGAAAGGGCAAAAAATCCCCACGTGAGCTCAAATATCCCACACCAAGTATTAGAAAATTTCTGAAAAACTTGGCCCGTGGCCAAAATATCATTTAATGGCATTATGTCACTCCAAGTTATCTGAATTTTTTCACTTTTTATATTAGTTTTATACTACTAGCTTTTCTATACTAGTATCGATGAGTTTTTCCATATTAGTTGGCTCTCTTTATTAGCCGACGAGAATATTTCTCGGAGCCGATCTCAGCCGAATTTAATTTCGTTTATTTTCAATAGGAAGTGAACGGCGGTGGCGAAGGTATGGCTGAAATGCCCGAAGAGAATGGAATCGACTCGGATGGGAAAATCGACGACGACGAAGAGGAATTGCCCAAACTGAACGGCCACAACAGTGAATCGCCGATCAAACAGGTGAGAACTATTGATTCCTATATCGATGGCTACAGGAGAACATGTGTTATAAAAATTTGGGGCAAATAGTGTTATGAAGAGTGCAGAAAAAGGCAACCTGTGATATCATGCTACATGCTGTGGAATTTAGATGGTAGCTCAATTCAGGAAAACACCTTGATAACACTTGTTGCCGACAAGAATGGTGTAACACATGTTGTTTAAGCGGGAATAACTCATTCCCAGCGCTACCAACAAAAAAACTGAGGCGATCACGCGATTCGGCTTGAAATTCTGAATAAAAATCATCCAAAACCTCAAAAGCCATTTATTTTCATATCACATGTTGTCCTGTAGCCATCGATATGTCACTAACTGACGTTTTTCTCTTGAAATACTTTTTTCCCATTTTTAACAACATCGCAACGCAATTAATTTCCACCCGCTGAACTTTCCTGGAATTCCTTGATATACTAATATCGTATTTCTCTCATTATTTTAACGACGTTGCAATTTCTGCCGCAGGTTGAAAACATAATCGACGCTCTTAAATCCGAAGCGATCGAGAAAACTGTAGTAAGTTGAATGAACGCATTTTCATCGACAGAATCATTATTCTTTTCCTTTTCGTCGCATTTCTTGATGTCCGGTGGAGAAAAACCAGGCGACTCATTTTTCAATTCTTTATTAGCTGGCCGGGCACTTTCGCCCATTCAGGCATCCTCAGGTCCACGTGGGCTGTGGACCCTATGGCTCCACGTTGCCCTGAGGATGCCCGAACGGGCGAAAGTGCTCGGCCAGCTAATAAAGAATTGGAAATTGAGTCGCCTGGTTTTTCTCCACCTCACAACCCCCAGAATCATTATTCTTGAAAAATATAAAATTGTCTATTCTATTCGCGCAGATTGCTGAAAACAACGGCGAATTGGTGACAACCCACGCTGCCGCTAAAGACGATTGAGTGGTGCCACTTTCATTTCAACGCGAGAGCGAAAAATTTCCCTGTAAAATAATTTTCCTTTTGATATCGGAAAGATTCCAATTTTCGTCCGACTGTGCAAAACGTCGCGGATGAATACGATGTATTGAGAAAAAAAAAAGAGTGAAAGAGAGAAAAAAAAATATTTTTCTTCGTTACGATTTGTATTTTCTGTTCTTGATTTCGTGAAAGCTCTCGCCGCACATTCGCTGAGTCCAAATCGTGGAAGACTGTATTTTGTAACCTTAGGGCTCAAGTTTTTTCACGTTTGATATAAATTCAAAAATAAAAATAAATGGGAAGAAGAAAATTTCGCGATCAAGTCCGCACACGAATCGTCCGCCAACGAATAATTTTTTCGTCGAGTTCATACACACAGCGTATTTTTCTAATGTGTTTTTTATAACGGTGGACCAACCTTCGTATCGCCACCGATTTGTATTTTCTTTTAATAGCTGCAAGCATCACAAACTCGTTAATGAAAATTCTTCTAGTTTTTATACTCTCCCGTTTCCCCCGTTTTTCGTTATTTCTCCACCTTTTTCGTCCGCCTTGACGATGGAGGATGATTCGACCGCTAGATAAATTGAAACAGAAATATCCACGTATGCGTGTTAGAATAGTTTTCCTTCATTTTATTTTTCCATTTAGTTCTTTCCCTTTCTCACTCAGCTATATAGTCTTATCTTGCATAGAAAATGTATCTCAAGACGATCTTGTTCGATTCTAAAGTGTATAGGAACGTTTCCGCTCTCGGAAACTTGGTGATGTTTTGTTTGAGAAATTTAAGTAATTTGTAAGATATAGTTCTGGGAAACACACACACGAGAAAAAGGCTTTTTTGAAACTTTTAAAAAAAAAATATTACAATATTTCTACTACAAATGTAAACAATTATATGTGTCGTAGTTTATAGGCTTATACTTGCTGATGGCGTGAATGGGATGATATTCAGATGCACTTTTTCACCGTTCGGCGAATCTGGCAGGAATTTTTTCTGCTTCGATCGCCTGCGACTGTTGTCACCGAAAAGGGAGGGGGTTACGTTTCGACTGCGAACAGTAACAGCGCTCTCAACTCATATCAATCGGTGAAACGAATTTCTTCCAGAAGAAATTTCGATTTCCGATAAAAAAAAAGAAAAAAAAATTTTTCCTTACCTTCGGTCTTTTTTCAATTTGTCAGTGACGCGCGTATTTTATATTTATAATATGTAGAGCCTTTATTTATATATACATGTTATTTATTGTACCTATTCCGGATATGCATATGGAGATTGATCCCCTCTCACTGTGAACAGCATGAATGTGTTTATAATATTGGAATAAAATCATGTTTAGCTTTAATATGCGACAGGATCGTCACTTGTTTTCTTATCCCTCTTTTTCCCATCGCTTTTTAGAGCGGGTAGATGGCGATCGTGGGTAAATGCTGTCCGAAGAACGAGTATAGTTGTTATAAAACAAAACTAATCGAGATAATGAGAAAGAAATTTATTTATCAAAAAGATGACATCATGTAGTTTTTTTCAAACTGTTTTAAAAATAATATCCTCTAAATTTTTGTAAAATTGCGTTTTAAATTACTTTCATCTGAAAGTCTTATTTTCACATGACGCACATAATTTAATTATTAAAATATTGACTGCGATTGTGATCATTTCGATGTAATAAAGTTGAAATAATTGATTTTTCGAAGCGGGCGGTGGAGAAAATAAGTTTGAGAAACTGGTCTAAATGATGGCCTTGCCGGGCGTACAGATATTGAGCCTTTCGTGGAAGTTTCGCATGGCTTTCTCAAATGTGGTATTTATCAGGGCGATTTCTTCCTCGATTGCGGTTTTGAGGTCATCCAGGGTAATTGGACGATGTTTGAAAACCTAGGCCTTGATGTATGATAATTAAATAAATAATAGTCCGAGACCAATTTTTTAGGGTTTTTGTATTATAACTCCTCCAATTCGAAATCAATATTTTTTTAAAAAGAACTCTGTAAACGAGAAAAAAAGCACCAATTTTACTAGAATATCGTAGCAACATACATCTGTTGTTGCAACCGGAGTTTCCTCTACTAACTATAGGTAAAAATCATAAGGGCTCAAATCAGCCGCAGATGGGTTCAGGAGCCTTCTGGAACACGGCCGGTGTTGCCACCTCACTAGCGCTCCTGGCGGCCGCAGTACCAAGCAAAGCGGTGTGGCTATCGTCACGGGAGATTTTTGGAGCGCTGTTGTAAGTTTTTGAGGAGGAAGGATTCATTGTACTTATTTACGTTTTGTATCTTATATTTTTCTCAACCTCCCTTTCCACACTTGAATCTACTTGACTCTGAACTCAAGATTTTTTTCTTACTATTTTTGTTTCAGATAAAGCATTTCATCGAAGGTAATCTCATATTATTTAATGCACACAGGTATCTATTTTAAATTAGCCCGTCCTGTATTATGTTTAGATAAATCTTTTTTTTTTTAATTGAAAGCTTTTTTAATTAAGTTTAATTTTTTTTAAATTATTAAGTTGAATAAATAAATAGGTTTTGTATCTTGTATAAAGGTTATCTACTTATGCTGAACAGTACCGACGTTATAAATTGTTAGAATTCCATGAGGAAAGTCGTTTCTACCTAGGTAGGGAAGTACTAGTTACATTTTTACTCAGTGAAATATGGAACTGGATCTGTAATTTGGAACCGTTCCAGACCCGGAACTGGAACAGAGATAGCTTGGCTTGGTAAGTTCCCAATCCTATTGTAGGACTTCTCGGGGGAAGTCCCTTCGCCAAAATATATTGCTAATTTGGCCAAGCACTAATGATGCTAACCTAGCACAAAGGTAACGATGTATCAACCGAATCGAGAAGGTAGCGGTAGCGAATGTGAATAAACCCTTTGATATTTTTCAAGAAAATAGGCTGGTGTTCCCACAGTATTGTTGACTTTATTTTTTATCGTTTTTTGGCTGGGCAGTAGAAACTTAGTCAAATATTTGAAATAACTGACTCCATCGAAAGGACGAATACGAATGAATTTGTTCAGCATTTTTTGTAACTAAGAAAATTCGAATTTGGAGACCGGATGTTTGAAAAGTGAAAATTATAAAACTGAAACGAAGTGATTGGAGAACAATTTCGAGTTGAAATGCGAAACGAAAATAAACTGAAGTTGGAAATTAACGAGAGGAGCCATAGTTGAATATTAGTTTGATTTTATAAATTGCTCAATTTCCGTTGTATGGTCTTTACGTTCTTTCAAGTGAACTAATTAAGCGAAGCCATTTAAAATTGGGAAAACAAAGTTTAGTTTTTGGTATTGAGGTTATAAAAGTAATAGTCGGTTTTTACTAATGGACGTTCTCAGAGTTATTATTAGAACTGGGAACACAACAAAAAAAAAAGTGGTCGAAAGCAGAAACTAACTGGCGCGTAACATGGCGACAGAATCAATGGTTTCAAGCAGTGTTGCCTCATTATGCAAATTGACAAAATTATTTCCCTCAACATTTGGAATATACAGATTTGATGTTTTATTACATTTAAATGTGAGTTAGATATTAATTAAATAAAGACAACTTTTGAAATTCAGGAACAGCGAGTGGCGGGAGTTACTTGGCTTAATAAAACTTTGTGATAAGAGTGATAATAGCCTTTCACTCCTTCCACTTCCTTACTAGTTCCTTGAATTTACTTAGTTTTTTTTTCAACATTCAAATTTCAAAGAGCATGCAACACATTTGAAGCGGCCAAAGGGCTGAAGACCTCTTCTGATACCTTTAGTTTTTGAGTTGAATAGATAGCGGTTGAAAAATTATAACCTACTTAAAACCTACTAGATCTTGGTACTTTCTGTCATCAATAGTCTATCAGTCCCAGCTGAAAAGCATCGGAGCAAACATTACAGGCATTTCAGTTTTCTAGCGTTAATTTCCTCAACCAGGTTACCTTCGGAGACAATACTGGTAGAATCCCATGGGTTAGTTCAAAAGCCTATTTAATCGTTGCAGGATTCAAAAGTCCGAAGCGCAAGAACAGAACAATCGGAGCTCTCTTGCTGATGTCCCGTCGATCAGCTGTCAGATTTAGGAAGGTCATTAGGAAGCGGACAATTATCATTATTCAGCAAGGATTCTTTCTCCTTGAGTTCTTTTCCGGCGTAGCAATTATGCAGCGAGTCGATCGCCAGTTCGTCGTTTCTTCTGACTACGGTTTTGGAAGTGAATCTGTAACAAAAAAGTGTGAATACGATACTATCAGCTGGACTAGGCGAGGGGGAATATTTTTGACTTCGACTGAAAAAAATGCATGACGCATGATTTTTATAACTAGGGTCACACACACACTTCCGGGATATCCAAATTGTTTTCATTTAGAATGCTTACTTATTTATTCAAGGTCTAGGTATCAAGCATAGATTGAATAATCAATCAATTTCCATAGATTTTTGGGCGCTGAATCGAATGAGACGATTGCGGAGTCGATAGCTTTAATGGTTCTCGAGTTATCGCTGCTTTATGGTCGAACTTTTGAGGTTTTCAGAAATTTGGCATAACTCTTATATATAAAAATTGTCTCTTTAGCTGTACCGTCAGGCGAAAAATTTAGCTTTCAATTCGAAAGTAAAGAAAAATAAAATTCTTCTCTTTCTTGACGTCGCATTTTTTTATGTCCGTCGATTGTGAGGGGGAGATAAACCAGGCCACTCATTCTCCTACTGTTTATTTGGCTGTGGACCCTATGGCTCCCTGATGATGCCCGAACGGGCGAAAGTGCTCGGCCAGAAAATAAACAATTGGAGTATGAGTCGCCTGGTTTCTCTTCCCCTCACAATCCACGGACATCAAAAAATAAAATTGATTAAAACGACAATAGTTACTACGCTTTGTTAGATCATAAAGATTGGCGCATTGAAGTCATCAATTATCACCTTGTATAGTTAGAGGTAAATGCGTAGATAGCCCAGGTAAGCAAAGCAGCTCCCACGATAGCGAATGACGAAGCGATGTAGCCGTTCCAAGATGGAACGTCCAAAGCGGTTCTCAATCGGGCCGCCATTTCGGGTGTTATGCTTGCCCGTTGCTCGAACCAGATCATCGGGAAGTATATTGTAGGAACGTTTTTGAAGAGACTGCAAACATATTGTGAAAACCGGTAAGACAGTGACAAATGAAACCAATTAAAAAAATATAATAACCTAAAAAACCCGCTGAAAGACACCATAACTTCTGAATGAAGACCTGTTTTTGTTGTTTGTTGTTATAAAATGTTGGAATTTGAGTCTTATTCGCTTAAGTCGGTTAATAAAAGGGTGAAATAGAGAAATACGAGGGATATCCAAAAAATAAGGTTACAACTGCTGCCAAAAATCGAAAAGTGCATATATTTTAACCTAATTTACTGGGTATGTTCCAAAATATATGTCTATTTTTGACTTAATCCCCATCCCGATCAATACATTTTTTAGCCTCGGCACCAGCTTTTCTATACCCTCGTTGTATACGCTTATGAAAAAAAAATTCCCTGTGCCCTTCAGAGGGCCTTGTAACCTTACTTTCTGGATATCCCTCGTACTTCCATTTACAACGTAAACACGGAGGTAAAAAATTTTTTAAATCAAATTTTGCGATATTTACAGCGGTAAAAAAAAACTAATAACAACAAATATTTGAATTCAGTATTAATTTTACAATGAATGCATATGAATACCAAATAAATTCATCGGTTAGGCAAATTTCTGGACTCAAGTTTCGATTCTCATTCCGCAGATTTGAAAATAAGATAGAGAAATCTATAAATTTATCGTGAACTTGAAAAAATAGCTAATTCAAATGATAAAAAATCGAGAAAAAGGATACTTGTGTTTTGAAAGTAGACAAATTTGAGGTATTGAATAGCTATCAATGTATCCTATAATCGAGAGCCTCAAATCAATAGACGGATTATTCCATACGTTCAACCACATTCTCGTCTCTTGTCACTACTATAGTCACTATATAGTTTTCATTTCAGCATGGAGAGGTTTAATGTATAGTTTTTATAGTAGTTACTATAATTTTGTACGTAGGTGGAGGTGTTTTCATGTACTTTATATCATAAAGTATTGTGTTTTTCAACTTGCGCAAAGTTTTAGCCGAGGTAGACATCGTAACTTTAGGTTTTCCAAGATTTGTAACTTGCACAGTGGATAACTTAAGCATAAATTCGTCAATTCAGATGTTTGAATATACCAAAAGATAGGTAATTTAATTTAGCACATTTTCCCCATGTAATGTACCAATCCATTTTTCAACCGTTTATGCGGTATTCCGCAATATTGCTGGAATATACCGAAAACATCACATTTTTCAACTTTAAACAAACTTTTCATCAATTTGGTACAAAATAAACAAAGAATGAACCATATATTATTGATATACACATCATCAACTATCATTATGCTGAATTTGAGCGGAATCGGTATCAAAAAATTTTCCACGAAAAATCCAAGGGGTACCCCTGCGATTTTTTTAAACAGATCAGTTAACGATTTTTTTCTCCTCTTACAATAGAGATAAAAATCTGAAATTTTTAGGAAAGTTGTATCTTACCAAGATGTATTTTTGTGATTTTTTCAATTCTCGAAAAAATCTGCAAGTGGTCCAAAAAAATAAGTTTTTGAAAGCTCGAAAATTCGACTTTACCGTGATTTTCGGGGTCTAAATTCTTCCGAATCGATTGTTTTATTATGCAGGAGTCTTCATTTGAACGCCTTACACACGAACATAGCAAAAAATTCGGTGAAAAAACTTTAAACAGCCCCGCAGAAATTATTTTCCGTAAATCGAGCTTCTCACCGGCCGAAATGTCGAGCTCGGCTGGGATAAAAAATTAATTGTCGTTTTCAAGCGATTTTGAAAACTATTCTAATAGAAAATCAACGCTGAATCCGAATTTGACGTCAAAACGACGGAAATTTGACGACAACTATCAGTTTTTACCAATTTCAGTACTACACGTTTTTATGTTTTTCAATTTTGTTGCAAACACTTAACAGTACAGTTCAATAAAATTGTATTACTCATTCTTATAGGAAATTAGACGTAGAATTCGAATTTGAAGTGAAAACAATCAAATTCCAACGATTATTAAATTGTTTTCAATTTATTCGGTTTTCGCACTTTTGAAGTTTCAACTTGAATTTTTTCGCCAGGCTCGCGAGTTTAAAAAAAAAATAGATTTTTTGTAAGCAAATTGAGGAAATTTAATTTAGAATCGATTAAAAATTAAAAAAAAAGACACGGATTTATTCTTTGGTTTTCGAGATTTATTCCACTTGTATGAAGAAAAAAAACGTGTTTAATGTAAAAATGTTAGAAAAAAGTAAAATGTAAAAAAAAGTATGTTTTTGATATTTTCGAAAACACCAAATTGTAGGATTTTGATAGCTATTTCTCGCCTCTGAGTAATATAGACCTATGTAAAAGAGTCGGTTCAAATGTTATTGGGGAAAAAATGCGAAAAACAGGGTCATAAAATTTTAAGTGCTTTAAAAAAAAAAAAAAAAAAAAAAAAAAAAAAAAAAAAACTTCCCAACCGATGAATTTGTCTTTATTTAACGGCTGTGTGATCAAATTTGTTTAAATGATTCAAATTTCAACGCATGCAGTTTTTTTTCTATTACAAAAAAAAAACGCTTTTTTAAGCATTCTGGTGTGAAAGCACCTGTTGAGTACTTTCAATTAAGAGAAAGATCACTTTTTCCTCGGAAATTTCCAATTCGGAAATGGTGTTGAAAAAGTCGAAATTCGATCACGTTATTAGTTACATTTTCTTTTGCATATAAAAAATCCTATTGAGCTACGCCCTTAAAGAAAATAGATTATAAACTAAATACAAAACTATTTCCCAATTTTTACAAGTTATTAAATTGCCATGTCAAAAGTTTAATTTTTCGCAAAATCGCTTTTCTCAGCATATTTCCGAATATGTCTAAATCCGGGGCCGTTATTATTGGATGGATTGGATAGAAAAATAATGAAAGGAACCTATCTGAATAATAACTCGTTCGAACGTTATTTTTTACTAATTTCAACACAGTATCAACTTACTTGAAATTTTCGTCAGGAGAGAGCAAAATGTTGATTTGGAAACGTGCAGCCACGTCAAGAGGAATGCCCAACTCCTGTAAATTCGTAAATAACAAGTATTCATCGCTGAAATATTGCTTATTCGATTCTCACGCACAATATTACATTTAATTCATAACAGCGACAGAGAGCTAAATTTCGATAATGCCACTTCAACCGCTTATTTTTCTAGCCATCTGACAATTTAATAAAGTAAAATAAAAAAATGAATACTCGCTCCAAAATGGCGTAAGACTCACAGATTCCAGTGATATGTACAGAGAGTGTTTTTGCGGATCGGGCTTCATCCCGTCCACTTGTTCCCTGTAATAGGAGTCCGCCAGATGGAAATGCGGGAACGATACAAATCCGGGTGCTCCGAAACGGCAAGCGGTCACGTTTAGAACTCCTGAAGGACTACAATCGCCGCTGCAGAAGCAGGAATTGCTTTCGTCGAGCGTTCCATTGTCAAATGTCCTCTCGTCGCCGGCGAATTTCAACCCTTTGAGACCGTAGGATTCCACATCCTCGGCGAAGTTCAATTTTATCGACCTGGAAATGCGAAGATTTTCAATGCTAAGCAGTGTTGCCAAGTCTCCCATTTTTGGGGGAAAACTCCCTCAAAACGAAGACGAATAATCCTTCTCCCTTTCCGTACATCATTTTCCCATTTTCGTGTTTGCTTTCCTTTTCCCTTTTTTAATGTGAAATGCAGAAAAAAATTAAAATTTGGAAGAAAAGCGATTTTTTATAGTTGACATGATGACAAGTTGAGTGATAATTTTTATATGCTAAGTATATGAGTGCCCTAACTTCTCCTGATAGTCGAGTGTTCAAACAATGTATGTCATGTCACCGGTGCCTGCTTTGCCCATAGAAGCAACGATGGCAAGAATAATTTTTTTTCTCACATCCAATTTTTCAGATATTATGGTGAATCTGATTTTATTCCAATTTTTGTACCTAATGTATTTCAATTTATTTCTTCGTAATTGATTATACCGTGCGCCTCCTCCCCTTTAAAACATTTTTTCTAGATTTTTTTTTATAAATCTGCTAGTTTCTTGCATGCATTTCAAAAAAGAAAATATTGGTCAACCGGCATTTGCCCGATAGATAATTTTATATTAATGGCTCTGTATATTTCTCCACTTCTTTGTTCAGAAAACAACAATTTCCCCCTTTTTCTGTTCGAGGTTTCCCCCAAATCTCTGCTTCAGACCTGGCAACACTGATGCTAAGCACATTCATTGTATTTAAGCTTCTAAGTTACTTTAAAAAAAATATACAGATATGTATATAATCGTGTTCATTTTAAGCACCGAGGTTTCACCTGCAGAGGTCAGGCGAGAACATCTCGATGCCTTTCGATCGTTCAACATTTGGCGGAAACAGTTCGCCAGCCGATCCGTTGACAAGACCGCAATGGCCGCTGTAGAATTCGGTCGATGTGTGATAATTCCATCGCTTCAGAATTCCAAGGGATTCGACGCCACCTTCGCCAGTGTCCATGTTGAACAAGCCGTCAAAATTGGTCGAACCGTTTCTCTAAAATGACAGAAAAACAATAGCTACATAAGAGGGGTGAATGAGTCACTGTATTTCACTAGGAATCATCATTTTTGTAACTGAAAAGGGGATGAACGACTTTTAATCGATTTTCATCTATTTTTTTTGTTAAGATCATTCCCCGCTTTCTTCAAGATTAAGTTAGGTGAGTTTTTTTATTTATTTTTCTCTTTTAGGTTGGTTTTTTTTCTTCATTTTCATTTTATTACAAACGTCCATATTGGCCGAAGTAGAATCGTGTAATTTAATTTGTTTTAAAATCTCATTTTCACGACGATGAGAGTGAGTACTTTCTTTCTGAGGTGATACCAGGGATTGTGATTTCAACTATCCAGAAGATAAATCCTAAGATGCCTATAGTAGTACGTTTTTCTTTGGAGAAATAGCCAGAGACCCTTTTTGGGCCATTTTGCAACACCTTTTTCGGTCTACTTGTGGACCAATGGGGTCAGGGATCTATGAGCATGGTTCGTGCACGGGGCCGCCAAGAAAATCTAAAGCCGTTTGATTCAGGTCCCAAGGTAGTTCAGTTTAAAAGTTACAGCTTCCCTAAGACAAATAGGTAGGTAGTTACTCTGTTTTTTTTTTTATTTTTTTATTTTTTTTTTTTTTTAATAGGTACTAAATTACTTGAGCTGAGATTGTGGAACCCCATTTCACAAGGATAGAAGACCATGAGATTTTAAATGAGTAATATCGTTCTCACTCATTTAAAACCAGTGGAATTTGTGACAATCTCATGTCAAAATATTTTCTTCGGTGGAATGGAGATGTGAAAATGGAGTCTGAAACGTGAGTTTTGGTCAACATTTTTAAAAACTTCTGTTTTCTCTCACTGCCTTATTGATTTAAATATTTATATTTCCTTAATCGCACTCCTCTTTCCTAACGTTCCGTTTCACCTCTTTATTCTTGAAAATTCTCCAAAATTCCAAGCAATTTGAGAATTAAATTCTTGAACGGGAGTTATGGCTGAAAATAAACTTCCATAAGTCAACGGCTCTATCCTATCGGAAAATGGCCATATTAGGCGGTCGTGGAACTCTGTGATTATCGTTTCTTGGTGCAATATTGTGGGTTTGATTTTTATGTTCAAAAGTTTTAGTTTTAGATTATTGTAAGAGTGGGTGGTTTCTAGTCAGGGTTCGAGAATTGGGTGGAAAATATTTCATTTTTTGTGGAATAGGATTGGAGTGGTGATGACGGGTTGGAGGAGGTGGAGATGGATGAGGTGAGGATGTGCTGAGTGATGGATTGACGGAGATAAGCTGAAGAGGCCACCTTAGTTGTCGGCGAAACGTTCAGAAGGGGAAGAAAATATAACGATTGGAGTAAAAAGTGTGGATCTATGTTCCCAACATCATCAAAGAGAGCATCACCGTTCGATTCAGCTTGATAAAAAAATGAGTAAACTCATTTAATTGTAGTTTTTTAGAGCCTATGATCTAGCCTATAGGACCTAGAGGTTACCTGAAATGTTGGAAAAAATATTTACCATGTAGAACCAACCGAATTTGTCGAAAGGCACTTCCAGCCCTGCGAAAGCGGGAAGTTTGCTCGCCGTTTCCAAAAGCGGATCCGAGTAGCCGAAGAACAATAGTTCGCCCACCGGCTTCTTAATGTATATCTTTGTTCCAAATGCGCCCATCGTCATAGACAAGGACCTCTTGAACAAGCGGTTCCAGAAACGTATGCTGTGCACTGCCGCCTGCAAAATACAATACTCGAAAAATATTACACTGTTAAAAATAATATAATAATATACTGCTAAAATCGTCATGGGACTATCGATCTTAAATGATCGATCCTACGTATGGATTGATCCTATCGATCCTCGCTAAATATTGGGAATTGTATGTAGTCTGAGAAGCCTCATGGATCCTCAAGCCCTCAGTCTCACAGGCGAGCAGGGGTCTAGTCCTATCAAGAGTGCTCAACCCCAATCTACAATCCTGAAGGGGTCGTCAGAGCAGGAGAAGCAACAGAACTCCCCTCATGCTCTTATATATTTAAAAACCAATGGTGTGCATAGATCACACAGTACTTCCATGTTTGAGTCGTTAACTGGAATAACCATTATAAAATCAAGAAAAGCTCCTACTAAGGGTGCAACTTTATTACTCTACGACTGTTATTAAAAAACTAGCTAGGAGAACCCAAAAATAGAAAAACACACCAATTAGGTAAATAACGCGGAAATACAGTATGTGAGCCTAACATAACGATTCAAACCAAGTTGTGTGAAATGGGATCATTTCTAAGAACCTCCAGCGTCAAAGATATTGATTTTTTCACGGCCTGTGAAAATCTAAATACTCAATAAACAGCATAAGGCGGAAGTACGGTGTGTGATCCAATCGATACATAAGAAGTTTTGAGAAATGGAGTCATTTTTGAGGCAAGAAGACCCAAATATACAAAAGTGCAGAAATGAAATAACTAAAATGCGAATTACGAGGAAGTACGGTGTGTGACACAAATAATAAAAATCAATCGACATTCGGCTTATTTAAAGAAACATTTCAAGTCCCCCAGCGTTCAAATATAATCATTTTTGCAGCCTGAAAAAATCAAAATATTATCAATATGCGAGTAACAAGGAAGTACTGTATGTGATCCGCTTGGTAAGAATCGGACTTCATTCAATCGCCGTACCAGACATTTCGAGATCTTGGGCGTTCAAATAAATTGATTTAAGCAGTCTGAAAAAATCAAAATACAAAATACGCACTAGGGAAATAGTGAAAAATGGCTCATAACTTGGAGGTACGGTGTGCAACCCAATCTCCAAAAAATCAAGTGGCATCTGCTTGCCATAACGAACATTTCAAGATCTCAAACATAGAGATATGTTGACTGTTATAGCCTGTAAAAATCAAAATAGAAAAAACTTTGAACGCTTACATCTTGGAAGTACTGTGTGTTATCCAAACTACGGAAACAGCTCATTTAGCAGAATTACTGGGAAAACATTCCCTTACTTATAACGTATACGTTTTATTAATCAAAGCTAGACTAATTGCCGGGAACTAACCTTAGCAACAGTGTTGAGTGTGTAAACTTCATCTTCGAGCGTTCCGTTGGAATTGGCTTCGTCGAAATGCCAATACCTCATAATCCTGAAGGTTATCGTTCCATTTGGGTTATGAGTAATGTTAGTCTTTTTCTCCACAATTCTGAAACATGAATCAAGATGATAGGCGAAAAATAATAGGGAGCATATAGCAGACCATGAAGCCTTGCTTGGGTTGAGTTTTTTCAAATTTTCATATTAACGCCTTGCTTTTTTACTATTTCTTCTCAATGAGCTGCAGTTTCGTTGGCAATTCAAAGGTTAGGCAGGTGCTATTCTTCTTCAATAAACACCGAATATTTTTCAATAATTATCACAAAATGGCTTTAATAAAGGGAGGAGTATTTCTGCGCTCCAATGGAGTAAATTTGAGCGAAATTAACGCTCCAAGATCCCATCTATTTGATAACGAAGTAATTTCTGGATTAATTATACAGCCGTCAACCCTGAAGATAATCTAAATATAATATCCGAAGACGGTCGGAGAGATTAATACAACCTTACTTGTAGGAGCAATTCATGAATAATAATAGCCGATCAATTTCACCGAGTAGATAAAGTCTTCGGACAAATGATATTAGGTGAATAGGGTGAGAAAAGAAACCAAACGAACTACAGTATCTTCTTGTTGTCGCAAAGTACTTTTTTGTCGAAGGGAATGTAGGTTCCTCATTAACCTATACAACCTTGAGAAATGCCAGTGAGCAGAAAAATGTAAGTCAATATTTAATACGGTCTCAGAAAGCCTGTATAATAAAGAGGTATTTTATTGAGAGGTGAAACCAAAAAGGTGTCCCAAATTTCCACGGCCTGGGCAGATATCAAACCTGTCAAGTCTCAACGCTGGGCCCAAGCTGAGCCGCCAAGCCGATACGACTTCTAATATAAGTAAAGAGAAATGACCGCTCTGTGGTACTCACCTGAAAAACAATATCTCAACCATGTTGCCATTTCTTTGTGCCTATTAACGCTAAGCAGAGAAATATGATCTCGCTTGAACACCAGAGATTGAGGAATTAGTTTTTCCTGGCCACGTGATATAGATTGTGTGGTCGAGGGGGAGAGAACTGATTTATTCTCCAATTATTCCTTGCATTTCGATCGAGATCTTCGGAATTCTGGAGACAGAACTAAGTTGCCATGAAGAAGAAACTGAACTGAATTCAGATGATGTGTTTTTCTGCCGATGACCTATGCATCTTTGTTGCACAGGGGGTATTAGCACAAGGTCCTCAAGAGAATCGCAGGTTCAATTCCCAGGCGATGATGCAAAATTTTTCAATTCTTCGAAAGTCGCTATTCTTTTTTGCTATGGGCAATTTTTCGTACTGGTTCATTACTTTTGGTGCTAGTTATTCAGTTTAATACTGATATTGAGTTGCCCTGTGGACGATGGTGCCCTTAAACCCCCCCCAATATAGGTATTAATCTTGATGCAAGGGTAGGCTTTAACCGAGATAATTTCCTCAAGGACGACGATACATATTAAGATTCCTAGGCATGGCAAACATTGTGGTACTCAGGTACCTCGTTCCGTCTCCAGACTCTGCAGATCTTTCGCTGGTTAGGGCTGTACTTGTCAGGGTCCGATTTGGGTTCATTTCAGGCCTTATTTTAAAAGGCAATATTGTTGATCACTATAAGGCTGATGGGTCGAGGTTGTTGAAGGATTGTGGTTTGTTTTGGGACATGACCTGGTAGCCTAGCTGAGTTGATGGCAAGGTTTGTGTGTGGTGTATCACGAAAAGGTGGAATCCAGTTGCTGGACCAGTCACTTGTGAGCACCAGGCCTCAATTTGGTAAGCACATCACCATATTCTTCCTAAATCTGCTGCTCATTGAAGCTAAGGAGAACCTGGGTAACAAATTCTCACCGAAAACCCTTCAGCAATGCCTCTCCAATTCAGTTTCAAGATAGAAACCTCAATTTGAAGCTTGTGCACATTTCTACAAATGCCAGTTCGGATATCGGTCATTTTTCTAGCCAAAAAAATGACTTAGTCTTACTTACGAAAATCTATAAGGACCGACTTCTTGGAAGGCCGGCTTTTCAACGCCAAGTTGGTCGAAATTTGTCCAATTGAAGAAGTAAAAATTCATATGCTGAGGTACAGGCGTGTCGCGCCAGATTCTGAACGTTTCCGACCCTGGAATGACACGTAGTTGCTGTAAACAGAAAGAGCAAGTCTCAAACTATACAGCGCGTAAACGTATTTTTGATCAATAATTAAAGATAGTTTAAAAATCATTTCCAAAAAATCCTACACTTCAACATTGTTTCCTAGTTCGCTAAAAACCGCTATTTTTGGCCATTTGTTTTCAACTTGGTAAAATGGCTGTAGCGGCCTCATTTTTTGAGTACACAACAATCTTAGTACACCGTTGGAAAGATAGAGTACTTATCTATAAGAAGAGTGCCACATTCATTGTTTTAATTCATAATTTTCAAAGAACCCACTGGAAGAGAGGGCAGCAGGCCCTGTGGCTCCACGTCGCCCAGAAGATGCCCGAATGGGCGAAAGTGCTAGGCCAGAAAATACAGAATCGGAGAATGAGTCGCCTGGATTTTCTACCCTTCACACCCCTTAGACATATAAAAATGCGAATGACAAGGAATAGAAAAAAATAATTTCAGCGATAGTCGGAGCAGTGTTGCCAAGTCTCCCCTTTTCGGGAGAAAAAGCCCTCAAAACGAAGACAAAATAACCCTTTTCCCTAAATCCTTCTCCATTTTCGTGTTTGATTTCTTTTCCCTTTTTTAATGTGAAATGTAGAAAAAATGAATGTGGAAACCACGAGATTTTTTTATAATTGACATGCTGACAAGTTGAGCAATGATTTTTATATTTATGCTATAAGAGGGCCCCAACTTCTCTTGATAGTAAAGTTATCATACAAACATGTAACCTGCTTTGCCAATAGATACACAAAGATGGCGTCTACGTATTTTACCATGTAGGGATAATTTTATTGCAACTGCAAGAATAATTTTTTTCTGAAATTTAATTTTTCAGGTTTTATGGCGATTCTGATTCTGAATTTATATCTTATGTATTTCAATTTATTTCTTCATATTTGATTATACTGCGCGCTTCCCTCTCTTTAAAGCAATTTTTTATTAAATCTGCAAGTTTTCGCATGCATTTCAAATAAGACAAAATTGCTCAACCGGCATTTGCCCAAACGATAATTTTATATTAATGGCTCTGTGTATTTCACCCCTTTTTTTGTTTAAAAAATACCAATTTTCCCCATTTTTCTGATCGACGTTTCTCCCAAATCTCCGCTTGAGACCTGGCAACACTGAATTGGAGATGGATTATGTAACTCACGTTATGGATTATGTATATGACGAGGCTGCCCCATGTGAACAGCAAAGCGATTCCTGCGATGATGAATGTTGCACCTACAGATGCGATCACGGCCGCCCGGACACCGACAGGGATGCGCGGTAACGTCATCCTGGGAACAGTAATTGTTAATCAAGTTGGCAGAATCGTATGCATCGGATAAGAGGATGCATTGAATAACATAATAAAAAAATGTATGGCCATCGACAATGAAATAAATTATTTTGAATTATTATTATTATGTGGATTATTATTATTATGTGAATTATTATTATTATGTGAATTATTCTTAACATTGATTTATTCTGCTTTAGATATTAGCTTAACAGCACTTTGTCGCTTTTTGTATTTTTTTTTATTTTTATTTTTTTAATTTAATCTTTATTACTGCGTA
Organism: Tupiocoris notatus; assembly: GCA_037159825.1. Lineage (NCBI taxonomy): Eukaryota > Metazoa > Arthropoda > Insecta > Hemiptera > Miridae > Tupiocoris > Tupiocoris notatus. The sequence goes on along the minus strand of JASJUZ010000262.1, from coordinate 3,564 downwards.
TGTCATCTGATCTTGACTGATTGATTTATTTGTACGCATAATGCATTTTCTGCGCATCATGGAAGAGAGGGTCGATAGGCACTAATGATGTACAGATCAATAATAAACGTTTTCATTCCTTCATTCGACGGGAAAATCGCACAATTTCGTCAACACGAATTCCAAACGAAATCTGCGATACCTCGTGAACAATAAAAGCTATCGTCTTGCTATCTGATTGGATTCAGCGTCAAAAAATATCGTAAATAGATATCAAACACAAAAACCTTTGAAAATACGATTTTTCTCCCCTCAAACACGCCGAAAAAATCCTCGAAATTGGGAATACGATTTGGTTAAAGCATTGGCAGACCAAGATTGATTTTTGGTGAATATTTCATCAATTTATCTGATATAGTTTTCTCAGAAAAGCGTTGACGGGGAACGGACAGAATTTTTTTAATTAATGTTCGGACTCTGCATGCTTTGAAACATAAAACATCAAATTTTGAGGGGGAGCATTTTTTTCTTGGACGATTACAATGGTTTATTATGATAATAAACCACGAGCAGAGGAAACACGTGAAAACAAGAATAATTTGGTACCATTTTCGCTAATATCGAAATTCTATGATAAATTTTCACCGAAGAAACAGGAAATACTTTTGAAAATTGATATTTCAAGAGTGGAGAAATCGAAAAAGTTGAAAATTCGTTTTGCTCTCGTCCGAATTTGAACTTTTTCGGTTGAAATCGAATTCGACGTCTAATTTACTGTATGAATATTTGTCGAAATTCGAGAGAACCGTCCAGTATGTATTTTCAAGGAATTCGCTGTGTCAAAACAGTGAAAAATAAATTTTAGATAGCTTACGAAATCGCTCGAAAACGAAACTATATTTTTCTTACGGTATGATGCACGGTTAACGGAAAATAATTTCTGCAGCTATGCGTAATTATTATTATTATTTTATATTTATTTATTTATTTTATTTTATTATTATTTTTTTTTTTTTTTTTGACAAATTGTAGAGGTATGTCGTGTATGGCATTTAAATGGAGCCTCCTGCGTAGTAAATCAATTCATTTTCGACAGTTTTGACCTCAAGCTCTGGTTGGTCAGCTCGAATCTCCCAGCAACGTCCGTTGGGACAAATCTAGACATCAGAAAATGCTCCATGTTTTTAACGACCGGACTATTACACTGTGGAATTAAAAGGACACGAATTATTGTTAATATCACGTCGGCAGAAGGGGTCAGCCGTGCGTGATATACCAGTGCTCCGATTCGGAAGCGGTTGATACGTATATCCTGTTCAAGTTGAAGGTTTTTCGGTTGCTCGGCCGTAACGACACTCGGCATAATGGACATCAAGTAATTGCGATTTCTTGGCCTTGGAAAGAGCAGAAGACGAAATGAGCACTGACCCAATAACGTGGACCAAATGTGTATTCAACGTATATAGTTTCACACTGAAGAGGTAATGAGAGTCAGTGTGTTTTTATGCCCAAAATAAATAAATTTCCATGGGCGAGAAGTTTTCTTACAATGGTTTCCACGCTTCATTTCTTCTCAAATCGAGTTCAGTTTCCTGAAGTGAACTCGCTAGAAATGCTAAATCACGGTCAGATTCTTTAATTTTAATCAAATCTATTAATAATCTGGCCAAACATTTACGAAAGAAATAATTGAGTATTCTATTCTATATTCAACTTTCATACGCTATAACAGCCCAAAATAAATATATTAATTCTGCAAAATTTAATATAAAGTATTTCTCATCTTCAATATTTAAAGTTTAATACTATTATAATTATATAACCGCAACTGCTCAATTTTAGTTATTTTTTTTAAATTCTAGTTAAGTATAACTATTCTTTGTAGATAAAAATCAACTACTCGACTTCTTAAAATCAAAGACTAAAAACAAAACATGGAAGTTACTCTAGTTGACTGGCTTTTTATCGCTTGTGTGTTTTTTTTTTTTAATTTATTTTTTTTTTTTTTTTATTCTGTGAAAATAATGCTATATGGCTCTTTTTAAATTTAGCTAATTTTTGCAATAAAATAATGCTATTTAGCTCTTTTTTAAGATTAACTGCTCAAGGCCATCGATAATCATCGATGAATTATTTTTTATGGTCCAAACGGGTTTTGTGTATAAGCAAATTTAAAAAAAAAAATGCCATTTCGCACTTTTTATAGCGAATTTGTAGAAAATAATGCAGAAAATAACGAGAAAATTATTCAATTTTGCCCTTTTTTATAACAATAATTGCTAATGCATGCTAATGGCCGGATTTATCTAGCCAGTAATAACGACCCAAGATTCTGAAAAGTGCCAAAAACGCGATTTTCGCCCAAAAAAAAATAAATTTACAACTTTCTGGGACTATAACTGCTACAAAAATTGCAAATGCGTTGTAACAACTTACAAATAATAATCAGAATCAGGCATCACAACGTAAAATAAAAGAATGGCCGAAAAACCGAAATACCTCGTAATGAAAGACCTTCAATTGCGAGATTTGCTTCTAGGAAGTATTCAATTAGCGGCGTGTTGCAAATAAGGCGCGTAAACTGAATGGACAAATGCAATACAGATCCTGCAGTACAGTACTTGAGGCTCGAATTTACTATCTAAATCATTCGGGTTCCAAGTCGAGCGTCGTAAAGGATGAGACGAGTATTCGCGCTAACAATGTAACGTCATAACATGAGATAACGTTCTCTGGGTCATTCGAGTTGACAGATCACATCGTTCAGACACATTCTAAGAGAGAAAAATTCGTGAGACTAACTCGTACGCAATCTAGACATTGTGCACTATGTTTTTTCCTCAAGACTCGTACAGGAAAACTACGAACTTCCGCGTGACGACTCGTTCGATCTTCAGCACAGTTATCATCATCACGAACCGAATTATCGATACTCTCTGATTGTGTCTATTGTTAAGGACAGCGAGACGAGGAATTGAAGATCAGATGTTCTGACCTTGCAAGTGCGCATTACCTTGTAAGAAAATGCAGGTAAGAAGTTCATCAATGCTCGACAATTTTCCGCCCAATTAACCAAGGATTTCTAAGAAGTCCGGTCTGTGGCCAATGCGCGCCAATTTGATACAGAATAGACCGTAGAGTTGGAAAAAATAAAAGTTCTAAATAATTGCGAGAGAACCTCGGTAAATTGATGATGAAACATACGATGGATTCGATGGCAAATTTTTTACCCAACAAAAAATAAAACTCGCTCTACGAAAATGTAAATTATTGTCCTCCCAATTATTAATATATAAATATATTTATCATTTTGATATATCTATCTCTCTATAGATATATTGTAAATTATAAAATATTTACTATTTGATATATCTATCTCTCTATAGGTATATTGTAAATTATAAAATATTTATTATTTTGATATATCTATCTCTCTATAGGTATATTGTAAATTATAAAATATTTATTCTAAATTTCGAATTATTTATAAAAATGAGAAGAAATTAGATTATTGTCCTCCACTTATTAATATATAAATATATTTATCATTTTGATATATCTATCTCTCTATAGGTATATTGTAAA